>JAJHUR010077337.1:0-19267 GCA_027495735.1 Lutjanus campechanus | reverse complement strand
TAAGAATTCAAACATTATTAAGAAATGATCCGATAAAACAGGATTTTGTGGGTAAACTATTAGATGGTCAATTTCAATGCCATAGGCAAGAGCAAGGTCAAGCGTGTGTCCACAGCAGTACATTGTTAGCTTCCTACACTGGTACTCCTGCTGCTTCTTCAAACTGGGGGCGTGTCGACCACCATCTACTGTAGGTAAAACACTGACTATGCTGCCCTACAAAGGAAAAAGGCAGTGACTTCCCAGAGCTCAGAACTGAGAAAAATAAACTTAAACTTTACTTGTTGTTGGGCCAAAATAGTTGCAAGCAAATAATTGCATATAGCTTTATATTAAGTTAGTCTTTTTACATATTAATCCTGACCTCTGACTTGACCTTTGCTGAGTTTACCAAAAAATACTGGTTCATACCAAAGCAAAAGGCAGCAACTTCCTTTTCATCTTTAGCTTTAAAAAGCAGTATAATGACAAATATGATCAAATCCTCAGAAAAGGTGTAATATCATTTCACATCATTATCAGCGTGTCATTCTTTACATAATCATTATTATCATTATTTATTTCAAAGTTTTAAAATCAAATTATTTCAATGGTTTTGGGATGTTTCTGAGCATTTGAAGCTACTAATATTTATATTCAGGTAAAAATTGGAATTTTAAATATTAAAGGCAATATGCTGAGACAGAAAAAATATTAAAAACCATTAAACGTTTTCCAATAAAATATGACTGATTGCTGAATTTTAATCCAGTGCATTTTCACTTCTTAGATTATAGTCATTGCGGTGGTGAATCTGAGATCTTATTTTAATATTTTTCTATACTGTTGTTATATATGACATATTTTTTCATTTTCTTCCAGATATTTTACATATTAGATACAGTAGCTGAAGTTATGGTGGTTTGCTGTGTTTTTCTTGTTTTTTGTTTGTTTTGCAGTTACTGCAATTTCAACTCCCTCTTTTCTCCAAAATAAAACACATAAGAGAAAATATTTGTCCACATGATGACAAAAATGAAGTTACCGCCCTTTTCTTTTGTAGGGCAGTATGGATAAGTAGGGGTGAACTGTTAAAAACACAAATACAGACATCTTGAAAACAGCCACAAGAAAATAGGCTGATGTTTAGATAGCTGTTTCGCTCACGTTCCAGTCTTTATACTAAGCTAGGCTGATTCCAGCTCTGTACTTAACTCGCAGACGACAGACTGATATCAATCTTAACTCCTAGGATGAACGCAATTAGGAGTTTATCCTAAAATGTTGAACTATTTCTTTTAATTTGCTGTTTGTGAACCAAAACTCCTGTCAGCAGCAGACATGATATTGTAATTTCTTCCTTAATTCTCATTGACCTGATAAAGAAATAAGTGCTGTACTTGTTTTTAAAAGGTCATAGTCATTATTCATGAAGATAACATGTGGTATACTTGTTGTCATTGAGGCTGGATTAGCAGCCAGGCACATTGTACAACTGCCAATGACCCTGGGGCCACAGACATCCAGGGCCACGTTGTTTGTCAGCTGGTTTGTTCTAATTTAATATGTTTAGGAATATAATCACAGTTTCACATGTTGATGAGTGTTAAAATCTAGTTTCATTCTCTCACTTCCTTTCTTACATGTTCCGTATTTCTAAACTAATGTGTTTGGCACACTAAATCTTGGCTCAGGTACCATTCGAGCAATTAAAGTGCTCAGTACTCGTACTGCATGGAGGCTGGGAGGCGCAGGGTTGGTTGTGAAGGGCCCTGGAGCTCAGTGTTTGCTCAGGGCCACAAGTTAATCCAGCCATGGTTCACCAGCTACCCTCTACTTAATGAATTTCAATGGGATGTGGGAAAGTCTGTTACAAGTAAAGACCAAATAACCCAAGGATTAAGTTGACGTTGACAGTAAATAGCAGTAACCAAACTCGAGTTGAATTTTCTTATTTTTAAAGCTGCTTGAAGTAAAAAAGTAGATTTCATCTTGTTTTCTAAATGCAACCGAAATATCCCATTGCCTGATTTCGATCGAATGTTGGAGGACATTGGTGCACCACGCTGGTCGGTCCAACATTTTGACCCAGGCTGAAATATCTCAACAAACTGACTCCTTCACTAAGCCCCACCTCCAAACAGCAATTGTCCAATCATAGATTAGCAACTGTAACTAAAGCTGTCAATCTTTCCATTTCTCTCCATGTTGAAGGTGTGCAGAATGTTCTGAGAAGTGCAATACTGAGCATTTCTTGAGTCTGGATGGTGGTGTCCTTTTTGTAGTCTCTCTCTCTCAAGCAGACCACACAGAGCATACGTATGGGGAATGGATTAAACTCTGTCGTCATCTGCTTTAACATAAGCTGCAAACATTAGCATTTCCAGCTAACTAACACTAGCTTACTAGCACAGTAACATTACCTTTAGCCAAACCTGTTAGATAACACTGCATCTGTATTTGTTCTGTGCGGTTTTGAGAAGGAGGATGTGGGCTGACAACGATGCATGTCTCTCGGGCTCACTAAGCTGAGTTAGCTTAGCCCTATCCCGGCTGTCTTCCACGATCGCAGTCTGGCTGGTCTGGCAGGATGACCCATCTCAAGGTCCGCTTCACTAATCAAGTCCCTGCACTTCCTTTTCCCATGTTAATGAGTGCACTTCTGTCATTTATCATGTAGATATACCTGCCGTATTTCACCATCCGACCAGTGTTTGCTGAGATGTAGCTAGCTTTAGCCTCAGTCTTTTAGCATTACCAGTATATCATGTATGCAGCTGTTAGGTAACTTAAAATTTACACTTTCACAGGGTTTTTGTTTTAAAATGTGTCAGATCGAAACATTAAAACGTCAGCTGGAGACTTCTCAGCTGATTCAAGTCGAGTTAGCATTAGCTTAGCCAGCTACACTTATGAAATTTGCTTGTGAGTCATTATTTTAGCCGACAAAATCCACCGTCGGCTAGAAATGGTAAGCTGCTTTTGTTTACTGCTCTAAGGATTCAAAGACCTCGTGTTTCATCAATTACTCCTTCTGTAAACTGCATAAATGCAGTCAAAGAGTGGAAAGCAGGTGTAGCAACAGTAACTAAGGAGGGCGGTGCTTGACGAATGGTGGAGATGTTGGTTTGGTACAAAATCTCGTACAGTGACCTATTGTTCTCATTAAATGTTTTAAAATGATTTTAGTGATGATCTGACAAATGGATCGCTCGTATTGCCGATGTTGCTGTTATTATTGAACTTATCAATAACAATGCAGATTTTCTATGAATTTATTCTGTTATACTTCAGTCTGTATGTTTATATTTCTGCATGCATATGCGTCTTGGTCTATATGTATGGATTAGATGTAAAATCCATTAAAATCAGTTGAAATATAATTAGTTCTCATCCTTGATTATTATTGTCTGAGACTCTGTAAAATACTACATTCACCTGTGACCACATTACATGAGTAGATTACTGCGCCAGACAAATTGTTTCAAGATGTTTCAGATTTTGTTGTGAAATTTGATTTATTGGGTGGTCAAAGCGTGGGTGAGCGGTGGAAAGAGAAGGATAGCATAGAGGAGGAAGATAAAAAAAAAGGGGGGAAAAAAGGAGACCTATTGAAACTAATGAGATCGAAACTGAAGAGCTGGAAAAGTCAAGAAACAAAGCAGGGACTTTCCTAAAAGCTCCTTGTCAGTTTTATACCACTGTGAAAAATGGTTTCTGCAGTTATGTTGCAGGGCTTAAACGGTACATTGGTGATCCATTGATCTGACCGATATTGGTGTCTGTTGAAAGAATCCCTAGTTTATCATTAGCAACATTTTTGTTGATTAGTGGAAAAACTTTGCCAAGAGCAGCACAACAAAACATCCAACCTCTAAGGGCAGAGACTAAAAAAAAACAAAGAGAGCAGATAGGGATTTGTGTTTAAGCAGCCAGGGGACCTGCTGTGTCCTGTCTGAAGAATGCCTCTGGTTGCTGTTGCACAATCCACCTGCCTCCACCCAGAGTGGACACACTGCACCAGCTAGAGCCATCTATGGCAAGTTACTGATGTCACTTTAGCTTGTTTGCCTTGTCTGTGTGTTGTTGATCGGTGCATCACTGGTGGTCTGTGATAGACATGGACACTCAGCAGGACGAAGCCAAAAGAGAGCATCAAAAGCCTCCACAGGGGGGCGATGGAGAGTTGACAGGGAGGTGCAGAGTGAGGGACACGAGGATACTCTGTGAAATGTCAAAAATTGTTTTCTGTCCTTAAGTCATAACTTATGTCTGTCATGAAGCACTGCTAAAAGTCCATAAATCCTCAGAAATCATAGAAAAAAGATGAACTTCAGAACTTGCACAAGAGTCATCAGCTTTATAAGTTTTCTTCACTATCAAAGGGATCTTTAGATCTATAGGCACATTGCCAGGAAACTTGTGACAAACAAACACAAGAAAAATGACCAAAACTAGACCTTCACTATAGGGCTACAGCTGCCTTTACAGGCCCCAGCTGCACTCTCAAGAAGAGGTGCTGGTACTTGTCATTCAGGAGCCTGGAGGGATGGCTCAAGGCTTGTGTCCTTTTCTATCCATGGTGGTCCTGGCTGGTGGCAGGAGGGGAGGGAGGAGATGAGAGACTCTAGAGGTGGGAGGATACATGTGGGCCAAGGAAAAGAAAAAGATGAGAGAGTAAGGCAAAGAATGAGAGCTTGTGTCTAGTGAAAGCTTGTTGTGCTTCAATCACATTGACTGTGTGTGGATGTGGGTAGGCAGCAGTGGATGGGATGGTGCTCTGTGTTCAGATGCTTGGGCATTAGGGGCTGGGGGAGGCTTGGGTCAGCTGTAGGATGAATGATGGGGGGTGTTTTGTTTGTGCTGCCTTCATGGTTTTCCAGAGGGCAGTGTCGTTGGTTGCTGTTTTCAGGTATTTGGGTGCTATTGTTTGGTGTTGTGTTATGGTTTAAATGTAGAGGTAGATTCTGATGACTGTAGATATCCGCCATGTTTTCCACAGAGATGGTTTAGTCTGTTGTTTTCTTTTAGTTCCAGGTTATTGATGTGTCTGCTCCAGGTCATACTACTTTGGAATGTTACATGTTAAGTTGATGTTGGGCTGCAGGTGTTGGTTTTTGGTGAGGAAGATGGATTGTGTCTTAGCAGGGTTCAGTTTGATCCTCCAGATGTTTGACAAGTTTTCTATATCTACCACTCAATTTGTCCTTACATAGAAATATGATGATTGCATACATTTAGCCCCATTAAAGAGCGCTTTTGCAGTAGTAATGGACACAAAAAGTCTGTACTGGCTTACACATGGTACATTCCAGAGCTCCCACACCTTAAACGACTTTGGACTCTTTTTGTTGGACAGTTGGACCAGGAAGCTGCATGAAGAGACAAGGTAAAGTGTGTGCTGCCGTGTGTATTTCTTCCAACTGGAACATGTAGTTTACCATGCTAATGCTAAGGCTACAAGCCTTACAGACTGGAAATGATACTTGAGCACTGGAGAAGTAGTGCAACAATGATGTTAGCACAGCACAACACAAGTCGAGACAATCCTATCAGCCGGCAAGATGGAATTAAAATAGAATTGTGTGTCTTAGCTGTGTGCAACCTACTTTTTAGAAGGCATGGCCCCCATTATAAGACCCATACGCTGGTGGTAGCATGTTTCTACCTATCAGATTAGAATTGGACTTCCTCCGTTTTCACACGCATGTTGAATTTCACACTGAGCTGATGGGAAAAAAAGTAGGTTGGTGCAGTTCTGTGAAAATGTACAGTACGGTCCCTGCTCAGATTAGTACAGCAGGGGTTTGTGTTTTGACACAACATCTTGTTTTTATAGCAGGTCAGGAAGCATTTCATGGTGAACTGTGGGCTCTGTGGAAGGATGAATGGGTGGGGGTGTGGGGTGGGAGGTGTGACCATGACCAAACCCCGGCAGAGGGGATCAAAGTCAGCCTCCGTTTCCTGAAAAGCGTGACCCCAAACATCTGTGCTTGTACTTTATGAATACAGAGAAAGGGACAGCTCAACCCAAAATCAAAAATACATTTTTCCCCTTTTCTCCTGGCCTGCAGTGAGTGTGAGTTGCAGAGTTTTGGAGATATTGGCCATAAAGATATCTGCCTTTTCTCCAATATGATGGGTTTAAATGGCACGCGGCTTGTGGTGCTCAAAGCACCAAAAAAAATACATTTGAAAAATCCAAAAGCATTGTCTCTGTCTAAAAATCATGACCCTTTTACTGAAGATAATCCACAGACCTTGTTGTGGGCAGTTTCATGTAGGAACTATTTTCTTTCTAGTAGAAAAAAAATAGTTGTGGTGGATTCTGTGGCAGAAAGAAAGTAAAAAAAACTGCTGTTTATTCATTTAGAATGGCTTTTATTTGTTTTTGCAAATTAACTCTTCATATATGATATTTGTGAGGTAATATTTTGATTTCTCTCTGACAGTGTTATCACTTTAACACCATTTCTCCTTTAACCATGAAGGAATGCACATTCTCACGCTAAGTTTGTTTTTTTATAAATCCCAATGTTTGTTTAGAAAATTGTTATCTTATGCAGCATTTATGAATGAGGCCTCTGGTCAGCTCACTTCACTCAACTTCAACATACTGTAAATTTGTGTTATGACCAGAGGTGACATCAAGTCATTTGCAAGTCACCAAAAGTCTGAAGTCCCAGTTCAAGACAGCCAAAATCCAAATCAAGTCCTAAATGTTCAGTTTCAAGTCCTAAATAAGTCATAATGTAATGCCTCATTGGTAGCAAGGTAATGCTTAGCTAACGTTAGCTTAACCGCTAATTATGTCAATATAAGCCCTGACTTAGCGTTCTTTGTGCAGCTCTGAATGTTGAATGAAGGTAGAAATTGTTGTGTTGTGTCAGATTTCCTCAAACAAAGTAAATCTGGGAAATTAAATGCCCGCTTTCTGAGGATAACACTCACAAGCAAGTTTGTAGTTTGGCACAACGTCACATAGATTATCTGTGCTTTTTTACACAAAGTCTGTCTATGCACAAACACCACACATATCTGTTGGTGGTATATAAAATTTGGTCTCAAAATCATAAAAATGCAGTTTTCTCCACTCTGAAACTCTGGGGACGTGTCCAGTCTGCTCAGTGTCAAACACAACTACAACCTGAAAACCACCTGAAACATGCAGCTTTATTGGACATGTCCAGACATGTTCTGCCATCAGAGCCAGAGGACGGTGACAGGATGTGTTTTTTTTTTCTTCTGTGTCAGATTGTTGGAACTGAAGCGAGCTGAAGTGAACTGCTGTGCTGATTTGGACTGAGAGAGTCGTTGAAGGTACATTTGTAACTGACCATTGGGGAGGAGGAGGTGGGTGTTGTTTGTGTATTGGCTCGTGGGGCTTACATAGTGTTGGGGGACCGTGGCTCCGGTCACCAAACCATGTTTCAGGTCCGCCCAAAAGATCCGGAACACAGAAATCGTGAACAATGCCACAAAATTCTTAGACTTTTCACGTGTTTTCATCAACTATTTTCTAACATGTATACTGTCTTGAGAAGAAAAACTCCCCTTTTCCTTTACAAGGACTTTAACCATCCATGTAACATGAAATCCCCCAAAAGTACAAAAAAACAACAAAAAAATACAAAAAAAACAAGTAAACATACTGATATCATGAATCACTGTTATCTAAAACTCTAGGAAGGCATCATACACTAAGTATATCCACAAAAAAAACATAAACAAGAGAGTCTATTCCAATTGTCTAATGAGACTTATGATAGAAAACTGACAGAACAGAGATCCAAGCCTTCTTGCTAAAGAACGTGGCTGGACTTCTAAATCTGAGTCTCACTTTCTGTTTTGTCAACATTCAATTAATCAGTGTTTTACACACTCCCTAAGCTACATAAATCATTAATGAATCCCCCGGTTCGCCCCAGAGTGGCACAGATAAATTCACCACTAGCTCCTCTATTAGAAGTTGTTGATTTCTTTATTAAAGCAGCTACAGCCATATGAGAGATTCTCAGACAGACAGACAGAATCTCATTCTGTAACTGATCTCCCTGGGAATGCTCTTCTTCTTACATTAGATGTGGCCAGTCTTTATACAAACAAACCACATGATGAAGGCCAACAGTTAGTGAGCTTTTACTTGGAGAACCGAGATCCTGCAGAAATCCCCCAAACCACTTCATAATAGACTTGGCCACCTTTGTCATGAAGGATAATCATTTCACTTTTGATAATGATTATTTTCAACAGGTTTCTGGGACAAACATGAGTTCAATCTGTGCTCCCAACTATGCCAATTTATACATGTTTTTTTTTTGTTGTTGTTGTTTTTTTTCAACCCTGACAAAACTATCTTCATAAACTGTTCATATGTTACAGATTCATTGACGACATATTCTGCATGTGATCCAGAGGGGCTGAATGATGAATTTGGAAAAAGGATTTAAGAACAATCTTCAGTTCGCATGTGACTTCAGTAAAGAGAAAATACATCTTGCTACGAGTGCACGTCCCTCTCTTCTTACGAGAGGTCTGCCAAAAAAAGCAAGTTTTTCCGACGAACAGACAGGAGATTATGTGAGACCACACAAGATCTTGTTGTAAAAATCAGAGGATATGAAATATGAAATATGAATTCCTCTCACGGGGGGATATCCACTCGATTGGGTAGAACAAGTGTGGAGCTGAGCTCCAGAGAAATCTCACCCTGACTTGTTAAGCAAGACCCTGAGCTGTCACAAATCTTTAACCACCCTCCTCTGTTTGTATACAAACGGGGGCGAAATGCATGAGATCATTTAGTTCATGCTAATTTTTCTCATAAGGAAACTCAGAACAGCTGGCTGCAACAAGCTCTTAGAAGTCCTTGTAAATGGCAATTACTGATGTGGTATTTGCGCTGTGTGACATAAGATGACACATCATTATCACCCACTCTCAAGTACCCACGGGGTCTTAAAAGAATTAATAATGTATCAACTTTAAAAATCTAAATGTCTTAATTTTTTCTTGTCCTTGCATAGGATCATATAAGCTCTGTTACATCATAAATAACTGACAAATACACATGATTTGATGTCATTTATTATCACACTGCAACTTTATCCTGCTCTGGGTCAGGGCACACGCACACACACAAACAGACACACACAGGGATTAAAGTCAGTGAACAGCAGAGCAGAAACAGCGCAGTAGAGACGGTAAAGTGAAACTAAATTGAAGATTGGCTCCTGAAATGTTTTATTCAATAATGATGTTTCGTTCTATCCGGCTAGACAGTGCAGGAGATCTTCTCATTGTTTTTGAGGTGCACTTTCCTCCTACACACCTGTCATACATTTAGCTCTGCTCTCTCAGACAGAAAAACAGGTATTTAGAAAGTCAATATGAAGCTGACAGGTGAATTTAGGCCTTGTTTGGAATGTTCAACTCATAACCTAAAATGATAGTTCCCCCCAAAAAAGGAAATTCAGTCAATCTACTCAGTCTGCTCACCCTCATGCTAACTGAAAGCTGGGTTTAGTTTTTTAGTTGACAAAACACTGCTGGAGTTTCACAGGAATCTCCCAAACAATGGAAGTGAATGGTGACCAGTTTTCAAATGGAAAAAACAACCCATAAAATGCCTCCGTACTGCTCCTCTGGTGTAATTGTTGCCAGGTTTGTCTTCGTTCCCATGCAAGGCTTTCCAACATCCATCACTTGATTGATTCCCTGTTGTTGACTCTGCCTGCTTCATCCATCTCCCGGTAAACACACCAGCCTTCTGTCTCCGACCGAAAGATCTGCCTTATCGTCCTTGGTTCCTGTTCGTCTGTGGCTGCTGGGCGTTTCCACCTGCTTACCTGTTGTCAGCTCAGAGACTCTCATTGCGTCGCCACACGTGTTCCTGTGTGAGCGTCCTTCGTGTACCTACCCGTCGGCTCATCAATCCCTCACCTGGCCACAACCTACCTCCTGCTCGTCCCCTTTCGGCTCCTCTGCCTTGTCTGTCTACTCACCTGGTTCTGAATACTCGGCCTGGCCCCGACCTTCCTCCTGCTTGTCTCTCATCTGCTTCGTCTGACTGCTCGTCTGGTTCTGGACCCTCCACCTTGTCGACCTCGCCTCCTGCCTGCTCTCTCCTGGTACGGTTGCCTGCTACTGAACAGAACTGTTCAGGTCGATGGGCACACGCCATCTTTCATGGTCCGGGTTTTGCTTGGTTTGTCTCAAGTTGAAGCCTCAAAGACATTTGACTGTGTTGCTGTACCTGCTCAAGTTCCTGTTCAGGCAGCATTATCATAAAGGTATATATAGGACTTTTGTGCAACTACTTGGGATTTAGGGCATCGTGCAGTACTCTTGTGTATATGCTTTTTTGGGGGCATATGATCTGGATGTGATACTGTATGTTAATTTTAGTGTGATTGTACACGTATGTGGTCGTGTCTCGAACGTCCAAAACAAATGTCTCCTCAGGGAAACAATAAAGGTTTATCTTGTCTCTGAATTTTATTCCAGGCAGGATGGTGAAAGCTCTAACCACAATTCATACTTCAGCACAGTGGATGAGCCAATGTACTCTGTGACATTTGCTCTTATCTTGCCAGTACAGTTCTATTCTACCTTCCATGCCAACCTCCACCTGCTGCCAGCGCATGTGTTCTTCAGATGCTTCTTTGATCTGAATATAGTCTGTAGAGAAACTGGAGGGCACATGTTCAAGTGCTGGTTGTACAGATAAACACATTTTATGCAGTCAGGTAGATAGAATTTGTAGTCACGATGGGCCTCATGCAGCAACTTTTAAACTTTCTCCTAAATTTTCTGTTAAGAAAAAATAAGAGAAGTGAACTCTGGATGCACCAAGCTTCCTTAACCACCCAAATCTGCTCTTAGCCAGGTGAGCTGAATGATGAATCCTACTTGATCATAAACTGGGGGGCTGTTATTTGTTATTAGCATAAGTAATACCCTCTGAACTCTATGTAAGGGCAGGTGTTGTGCTGTGTGCAAACACTCTGACACCTGCTCAAGAACTGGAGAGACACCATTACAAAAGGCTGTAAGAAGAACTACAGCTCGAGTGAAATCCAGATCTTGTGATGTGTCAGCAGAGGGACATGCAATAACCACAGTGACAGAATTAATAGTTAAAAAAATAAGACTTAAGCCATAAACACATGATTGGCCGTAAAAACGTTGTGCGACTGATGGTCGAGTCTTGAAGGGAACCCCAGACCCACGGAAGAGCTAAAGGTAGCTCAGCTGTTTGTCTACCAGGCAGACAGGATGTAGCGCTGTTCTTTGCCTCTCTGTGCCCTACCTCGCAGTGAGTCCAGGACAAATTTCTTATGTGAAGGCCCCCTTAGTGCCAATCCCAATTCCTCTCCCTTGGCCCTACCCCTTGCTGTCGAGTGCCCTCCGCCTTCAAACGGAGCCATAAGGTATATGGCTTGAAATCAGAGACGAGTAAAGACACCAGAAAATATTCACATTTAAGAAGCTGAATTAGAGCCTGTTGCTTTCTACCATTATCAGTCAACATTATTATAGTGGCAAACATTATCAAACAGCCTTACAGCTAAATTCCACCAGGCACAGCTGTGACACGGTACGGTTGCGCCACATCAGCTGGAGGTGATCATAGCCATTTTACACAATGCTTGCGATGCTTGCCACTAGCACCACCTCAGCGTGTCGCTGAAGCGGCTCTCCGCTTCAAATACCTGCGGAGTCTATTTTTGACGGATGCTGCATCAATTAGCACAGAGCAGATCGAACCAGCAGGAAGTCAAGGCAGGGGGAATCTGGTTAATTTTCAAAATAAAAGACCCTGTGCAGACTCACTGTCCTAAAGACAGAAAATAAATTATTTAACCACGTAGCCTGTTTATCCATGGTAGAAGCAAAAAGAACAAGGATAGAGGACCTAATCAACAGAACCTGAATCAGGTTGGCAAAGCACTCTGCTGCTGAAATGCTCCTGAAACGCTGCTGGTGGGGCTTGCAGCTGGGCGGAGAACGGATCAGAACCATGGCGCAGACATGTCGTGCTTGCTGGAATCAACGGGTTAATAGTGACACATCTGTCCAAATTTGCAGGAGAAAACATGACTTAACAGATTAATGAATTGACAACGCCGGCTAGCTTGACAGCTATTTCAGTGTAACGTTATTCCTGCCCATAGAAATTTCTGCCCCGCACTTATAACGTCATAATGTTAGCGGGGAAGTGTGCAAACTGTGCTTGAAAAATTCAAACTTCATACACAGGACGTGGAGATAACTAATATTATTGTCAAATCATTGTTTAAATGTTTGTTTTCGCACACATGAATGGCGTATTTTCTTAAACGCCTGTCATAGTAATACAATCACATATTTTTGCGCGGTTATTTTTCAAAGATTATTCTTACATTTGTTAACTTCTTTTCCTGCAGTGGTCACCATGATGGATTTCTAAATGGATTTCTGGTATTTTCGTCTCCAACTACAGATATTTTAATTAGAATTATAACAAATAATATCTATAAATAATAATTGCTATTGTTATAAATTCTGCTCTATACAAAAATAAGAGGAACTTCAAGGGTTTTATTGTATGTTTGTCATGCAAGAATCAAATCAACAAGAATCAAATTGCTATCTAATAAATTATACAATATTATACATTACATATACAGTTTTGTTTTAAAGTACCTGCCAGTTTTTCATCCCTGCATATAAAGTACCTTAAAGTCACCACCTCAAGGGCCCTCTGTAATCCATTCACTGTCTCTCCACAAAATGTGTCAAATGCAAGGGTAAATTAGATGGACGAATAAGCCAGGGGAGGCATAATGAATAGAATAAATGTGAATATTTTTTATTTAAAAGTGCCAGTACATTGATTTGTTCCAATTTAAGCAGTTTAGACCAGCTGGTTAAGTGGTTTGTACGTTTAGTACAAAAGTCAAAGTGGATAACATAATTTTGATACATTAGATTAAAACCAAACATCTCGTGCACATCAGTGTTTTAGGACAGAATATATATCAGTGCTTGCTTAAAGACAAGCAGAGGCAGTGGAGTGAATGTGATGCGTCTCAGCGTCCTTGGAGACGGCGACACAAAGCAGTCCAAGATGAAAGAGTGAGTCCAGCCAGCATGTGGAGAATCAAATATCGACTGAGGATTTGACTTGGCTGTAAATCTATTATCCTGTGGTTCAAATTGGATATCTCGCAAAACACACTTGACTGCTGGAGTGATGGGGAGATGTATGTTTTCAAATGATTACATTTTGATAAGAGCCTCATGTTGTGTCTTTAGAGGAGGAATAAGCAGGTCAAAGAGGCTGCAAGGTGAGCAGTGAGGAGAAGAAAGCTGTTTATCCAAACCTCTGAGGGTGACCTTCCCCTGTTCTTCAGCCTGTTAGCTACTTCAGAATCAGATCACCTGCAAGATAAAGATCATGAGTGCAACGTATAATCTTCTTTCTTCTTTCTCTATCAGAGAAAATGTGTCAGAAAAATGAAGAGTCTCCCAAAGCTGATTTCAGACCTCTGAAGTGTTGAGATCTTAGTAACATATATGTCAGCACGATCGATGATCTATTCTATTAGATACTGGAAAGCTGCTGAAGTGAAGCTCACGCTGTCACATACATAAGACAGTGGTTCCCAAACTGGGGGGCGGGCCCCCCTGGGGGGGCACAGAGCCACTGCAAGGGGGACACGAAAGACCAGGGGAGGAAAAAAAGCGTTAAACATCAGTTTCAGTATCAGCTCCATCCCCAATTTTTGTTAACAATTGATTGAAAATTTTGTGGTGGGGGTCTTGAACTTTTGTTGGCTTCCGAAAGGGGGGCATACTGGAAAAAGTTTGAGAATCACTGACGTAAGACAAGGTCACAGGTCACTGCAGAGAAAAAAATCTTTTTATGAATCCCTGGTTGGTGGTCAGTCCGTTGATCTCTTTGTATATATATTATTTACAATTGTATTAACCGGGCTTGTTACACAGAACCATGTGGGAGGTCGTCCTTAGAAGCTGTTTGGAAAAGGGCAGGCACTTAAAAAACAAAAACACCTGGATTAACCATCTGTCTAACACTGGCTGACTTCAACCAATCAGATTAAATTCTCCAGTCGAGAGAAAAGCAAAAACAAAATGAAGAAGCACTCGAGTCCTCAAGCAAGTTCTGATATAACTGATGCTATCACAGTATCTACGCTAACCTCTTTAGCAGCTGCCATTGTTTGTTTGAGACGAGTCGCTTCCACGGACGCTTCTCACTGTTGTCCCTCCTAGGATGCTGATTGGCTGCACCACTCTCGGCGCAGATGGATTCTCATGTGATCTTGAGAATCCAGCTGCCTCGCAAGTTAAGCGTACCATCCTCTCTGCTGTTAATGTTGTGTTATTAGGAAGTGTCCAGCTCCACTCTGCTGGTTAAACAGAGCATAATCTGGGCACAAAGTAGGGCTCAAAGAGGTTGTATTTAGTCTCTTAATTAATCATGAGTGTGTTTTTTGACCATAACATGAATTAAACCATTCAGTGTCATCTCCCATTTCTGTTAAGAGCCAGGTGTGACCGCCTGTGGTGCACTGCTATTTAAATGACACATTCAACACAGCAGAAGTGAACAGAGATGCTAAAATGACCCACTTAGAGTGATGCAGGCACTGTGATTAATCTGCAGGTTGAGTGAGCCAAGTCATAAAAACTGTCATGATGATTCATAGTGAATGGATTCAGAATCATTATAGTTTTGTTTTTTCCTCTTTACTTTTATGCAATTTTTGGTTTCCATTCAGTTTAGTTTCACTTAGTTTACAAATGGTTCATAGGTTTACTTGTTTCAGTTCAGTTATTGTTTAAAGTTTTAGTTTTATAAGGTAGCTGTGAAGGTAGCTGATTCCCAGTTATGTAGACAACACATTTGCTGTATATTCTTTATTTTAGGTACACAATATGGTTTCAGTTAGCTTTCTTTTTTTAGTCTAGTTTTTATTTTTATTTCAGTTAACTAAAATGTTTGTCACACCTGGTTTTAGTTTTCAGTTTAATTTTAGTCAACTATAATAACCTTTGGATGGGTTGCAGGTGGTTGAAACAAGGTTAAGTGTCTCCGCACTGTGTTGTGCACATTTACGCACAAGGCACAGCAGCATGACGGCAGTGACGTTACTGAACGCATGGACAATTACTGAGTGCAGCCTCTCTGATCATGAAAGTAAATCTTTAAAGAAAACACTCAGACATCAAAACAACACATGATAAAGAAATCACCTGGAAAGGTTGGGCTGCTCAACATCATGTAAAAGATAATTTAACTCTTTCCCCACCAGCATTTTTTAATAAAGTTACTAGCCAGTGCCAGGATTTTTTGACAAAATTCCCTGTTTTTTCTTCACTCACGGAATATTCAGTTCTATGAATATGTTAACATGAACTATATCAAAAGAAAGAACAAATCTTCTAGTTTCAGATACAAAAAAAGTTTTGTTCTAGCCTCATTCATTCTTTTTTATAAGCACTTGAATGTTGGTCGTTTGCATCAAAAAGAAAAACAAACACTTTTCAGACAAAAAATGGCAAACAAAAATTTTGTGAAAGAGACATTTTTAAGCAGAATATCAACTTCACTTTTTTTAATCACTTCATATTACATGTGTGTGTTACCAGTGTGGTTAACATTGTGTGTGTGTGTGTGTGTGTGTGTGTGTGTGTGTGTGTGTGTGTGTGTTCATCAAAACCAAAACCTGTAGGTATAAATTTGACATGACAGTGGAAACTCTCCAGAGGAAACAGGAAATCAGAGGAAGATAGAGCCCTAAATGTTATAGAACCAATATATAGTCTGTGATATACTGTATATTGGTTCACTATAACATTAAATATTCCTGATCTGTTATCAGGGCCAGATAGATAAAAGTTAGCTGAGAAACTAAGAAAATTAATAAGGACTATTCTTGGTGAGGTGTCCAATAGGAGACAATATCATTCTATTTGATTTAAAATCTATTTATAATAATGAATATAAGCAGCTCTTTTTCTCAGTTAAAGTTCTATTTTAAAAATCCTGGCAGTACATTAGCTATGTGAAACATTAATTTATGAAGCACAAACAATTTAAATGAACATAATAATAAAACAATGAGGCTCTCACTCGAAACAGCTGCTGTTTTCCGTCTCCTTATTACAAAAATGGCTCCGCCAAACAAAACAATGTCAAATTGGATGCAATTACTGCCATTTCTAGACTAACAAGGCAGAGCAAGTCAAACCGTGAGAAAACCTGCGAGCTCCAGAGAAATAATACACAAAACATATATTATCGGTTAATGCATGATTGACAATTAATGATGAATAATTCGTCATAAACATCCCTATTTTCTAGCTTAGAAAAAATGAACAGTGGGCTGTGTAACTCAGTATGAGAGCAGTGTTACTGTTGACTGCTGATAATACAATAACACAATGTAAAGTGACCTCCGGAGAGTTGCGGCGACAATCTGCGGCGTCTTTGTCACCGTACAGACAGACGGATGTCTCAGGCAGGCAGCTGAATAGATTTTCAAGGTATCTGCAACATTAATCGAGCTATCTCACATGAAATAACCTAACGCAGGTTAAAAATAACCCTGTGTTTTTCTCAGCTGTCTCCAGGGAACATTGAAGAGCTCTCAGCATCCACCAGGGTCTCCAGCGTGTCACCAAACAGAACCACAGCCCACACGATCTCAGCTTTAACTGGAACACAGCTCTAATTTCAGCTGCCACCCACATCAAATACAAATACATGTTGGATGCCTGTGACGCCTACAATAATTCCTAAAGCCTGATTTAATTCTGTTGAACATTGCATAAAAGTTTCCCAAGACTTCTCATTTTTAGATGTTTTTAAGGACTTGCACATGTGCATTCAAGGTTTTTCAAGGTCAAGGCTGTTTTATTAATGTTAGGGATGCCATCCACAAGGGTTTGAAAGTAATAAGTTACAATATTACTGTAGAGTGTGTAGAATAATGTGCTCCACTACTTCACTAAAATAGCTTAAGTACGTCTAGGCATTATAGAATGGAGAAAGTAATGCTGTTTCTTGACCGTATCCCCACAAATGCCCCTGTATTACAACACTTATGGTAAAAAGATGTTTCAGTCGTGTCTCGTTTCAGCTGCATGTCACAAGCGTCTATTTTTCGGAGAGTAAACGTGAGGTTGATGCCCAATTTAAATGCAAAAAAAAAAAAAAAGATAAAAAGCAATAAATATATTTTTCTACATTTTGTGTTTCCTAAGCGGAGCCAGGCTTGGACTGGCAATCTGGCAATTCTGGTTAATGCCAGATGGGCCGGTCCAAGGCTGCCAGCAGAAAACAAAAAATTAAATAAAAATAAAAATAAAATAAAACAAAAAACAAATTTGACCTGCTGGCCGTGGCCCACTTGGTTTTGGATCAGGTGTTCTGAAAATTCCAGACAGTCCCAAATTACAGTACAAGCTACAATTCCTGCTTTTAGTTATTAAAAATTCCTGTTTGTTTTTGTAAAATATGTAAAAGTACTATTGATGTGTTCATGGCACTGATTAGACTATTATAACAGATTGTCGATGTCATTCAACCTGTTTTAAACCACATGACAGAGAGTGCAGCTGCCTCTGCGGGAGTCATAATGTGTCAAAAATATCTAAAAAATGTGCTTGTAATCTCCTGCAGCTTAATGACAGTCTGATCTGCTGAAAAGACATTTAAAATGACTGTAACACACCTTTCCCCTGTACCAGGACACTGAGCTATCATATCATCCTCAGAATCCGTAACTGATCTTCATCGACCACCCCCAACTCCCTGTCCTAAATTTCACCCATTCTCATCTGGTCTGCCTGATTGGGGTGTTACAAGGTCTCAATACTGCAGGCAGCTGGTAGCAACGGTCCTCATCTCCCCCAACTGATTCAAGTGGATCAGTCCATCCATGTCAGAAGTGAAGTGGGACATAAATAACAGAGATTAAGGCAGAAAGAGAGGGATTAAAGTCAAAAACAGAGATGAAATGGATAAAAAAAAACTGAAAAAGCAAACGGTTGGAGAGGAAAACGTCTGGGGTTTTGTGATGTTATAAAATGCAAATACTTCTTTGGCCACAACTGTGGTGAACAGTTTTCAGTTACGAGAAACATTAAGGTTTCACAAAGACATACCCTTTCTATTATCATGGACACAAAGTTATGTTAACACATTATGACTGTTTGGTCCAGATAAAAGCAGCTGTAGACGTATATACACTGGGTGATACAATAACTGGCACACTGATACTTTTTGGCACATTGACACCTGTCCAGCAGGATTAAAAAGAACTGAGGGAAAATGCCAGTACCAAGTTTTGTTCCCATCCTGGGCAGAGCAGAGAGAGAGAGCTGCTCTCTCTCTCTGCTCTGGTTTGTAATGTGGGTTAAAATAATGTAGCTGTCACGGTCGGGGTGTAAAGTCAATTAAAGACACTGGAGGTGTGGACCCAAAGATGCAGACATCGGCACTGGAGCTGAGTTCAAATGGTATTTAATAGTAAAACAAAACAAAACAAAGGGGAAACAAAAAACACTGGCTTACGTGAACAAAAGGAATCCAACTGAAAACAAGGCCAGGAAAAAATCCAAAATCCAGAATACCAAAAGGAAAAATAAATCCAAAGCAAGCACCGGAGGAACAAGAAAAATACAAAAGGAGAAAAACCAAAACGCACAGGAGAACACACTGGGGAGGACACGGGAAACAATACACCTACACGACATGACGAACCAACCAAGACAAAGAGACTCACAGGGACTAAATACACAGATAGGTAATCAAACACAGGTGGGTAGACAACAACAGGTGGGTAGACAACAACAGGTGAACGAAATCACTAATCAACAAAGGGCGGGAAAAGGACAAGGACAGGAAGTAAAAACCACAAGGACACATAAGGGAAACCAATACTACAAAATAAAACAGGAAGTAACAAAGAAAACTCCAAACCATAACAGAACCCCCCCTTCAAGGGACGGATACCAGACGTCCCAAAAAATAACAAGTTCAATAACAAAGTCACTAGAGTCCACAAGGAGCTGGGTGGGTGGAGGGGGTCTGGAGGAGGGACAAAACAAAAAGAGTCAATCACAGGCACGCAGCCTGGCAACAAGGTAAAGCAGGGTCCAAAAGTCTGTAAACCCGTGGACGGGCAGGAGCCAGGTCGAAGCCTCAGGCGGGCGGCCTGGAGGCAGGGCAGAGGCGGAGCCGGAGACTTCAGGCGGACGGGACACCGGGACA
>JAJHUR010077329.1:0-10096 GCA_027495735.1 Lutjanus campechanus | reverse complement strand
GGCACTGATGCTCTCATCAAATCAGCATCCAGATAACTGAGCCAGAAAAATGTTCAAATGTTTCAAACTGTTTCCTCTAAAGCCCATAAATCTAAAATGTGAGCACGCTGACAGTAAATATCAGGGAGAGAACGAGAGAAATATGATTGAGTCTGTAGTTTTGAGGTTAGTTATAAATATTTTTAAGACAATCTATTTCTAATATAGACACAAGGAAATATTTCTATCACAGATGCTTTGTACTCTGCTCATGAAAATAAATATATCTCAAAAACTAAAAAAATGGAAATAGGTCAAATAATTAGAAAATATTTTGCTCATGTTTCTATATTTAGGAATCTTTTGGATCAATATGTTTTGTGTCTTTATTTAGTGAAACTTGATGAGAAACTTTGATCATTTTATTATTATGGTTTATTGAGTGGCATAACGTTAAGATAATCTAGGAAATGGCGTCACAATAAGAAAAATACCACCGTAGGTATGGCAAAAATGCAGATGAAACTTCTTTGCACTCTGCTCATAAAAATAAGCACATCTCAAAAACTAAAAAAATACAAATATAGTTCAAATAACTTGTGGATATTTTGTGTTTATTTCATCAAATTTGATTGAAAACTGTCAGATTTCTGATTTTTCCCCTATAAATTATTATGTTTTTTTGACTCACACATTCTTTCAGCTTAGGCTGTAAAGATTTTAGATATGATGCATTTGGAGATACTCAAAGAAATGACATCACAATAAGCAAATATACGTTTGTGTGTTTATTTAGTCCAATTTGATGAAAAAACATGTCAGATTTTTTTGAAAATATTAATGACAATTTAAATTCTTTCATCTATTATTATAGTTTATTAACTTACATAACTTTTTAGGTTGGATTGCACATATTTTAGGAATCTAAAGCATTTGAACATACTGAATAAGCAAAATGACCAGGGCAGAACATTTAAAAAGCTTATATTTAGAATTATATCCTTTAAATTCAGTCCGTGAACCTTTGAATGAATGAATGAAATGTTGGTTTCTGGTTGAACTGTTGGTCTGAGGAGAAGTTGTGTCACTCATGCAAACTGTTTTACGATGAGTCAACACTCACTTTAGTATTCTAGTTGTTTTTAGTGGTAAAAACAGGTCATATTTACTTTTCTATCAGGTTCTGAAGTCTTGAACTAAACTCTGCTTCTGTTCTGCTTCTGCTTCAACCTGATTTAATGAAAACTGATGAAGCAGCAGCTGATTTAACGAGTGTTGAAGACAGAGAGTCTGTGATTTCTGACATCATGGCACCGAATGAATGAAGTGAGAGTTTATGTGACATTGGTTTCTATTGATTTTAAGACAAAAAGCTATTAAGTATTTATTCAGCCGCAGCTGCAAAACCAGTTCTGCTAGAAAACAGAGTAAATAGAGTCAAGTGCAGGTCTGTACGCAGACTTTACCCCCACACGCCTCACTGTGATCTGCAGTAACTGTAAAAGTCTGCAGTGAGCTTCTTCAAGCTGATCAGATTTAAATTAAGACATTTGATTAAACTTTCTTTACTTTCAGTTTGTTCACAACAGTTTAAATACAAGTACAGTCACACAAGACACAGTAAGAAGCTTTCTGAGGGCTGATAGGGACCCAGAACACTGAGCCAACAGAATCTACAATACATGATCACCAAAACTTTCTTTAGATGTTAAGAAGTACATAAACATAATGATAACTTTATTTATATCACCTTTAAAACACAGTTTACAGAGTGTTTCTGACAGTTAAAGCAACGTGTACGACATAGTAATAACTTACAAGACACTTAAAGGGACAGTTCACCCAACAATCATAAATACATGTTGTTTTCTTCTTAGTTTTAGTGATGTTTATATAGATAGTTTGGGTGTGAGATGCTAACTTTATGAGATATCAAACATCCTGTATGTACACTATAGTTCTATACTTCAGTTTCGAGAACGTGCATCCTGTGTTCTGAGGCTGTTTGTCCTCTGCAGCAGTCGCTGGTTCGACTCCTGCCTGCAGCCCCTGCATGTGCTGTGTGTCATCTCCTCTCTCTCTGCCCTCTTCTCTGTCATATCTGTAGCTCTCTTATGATTAAAGGCAAAAAATTATCTTAAAAAAAATGCGTTTTGCTGTCCTGCTCATGAGGACATGAGAGATGTACTTTTTACTAAAATATTCTGTTTGACCCTTTAACAGGCATTATAACTGCATATTTGACCTTTTTTGCGACCAAATTGCTGCAAAAACCCACATTTGGCTGTTTATCATTATTATTTCCTAGACTGAATAAAGTGTGTTGATTATATCCACAAGATGGAAATGTAAAAAAAAGATATCTTTGTTTTAAAGCTAAGAAAAGATGTGACTTTGAGTGACACTTAAACCTGAAATAAGAACAATTTTTATTCTAAATAGATTTTTTAGACGACTAATGATTTTATTTTTTCTTGGCAGAATCATGACACTTATTTAAACTATTTCTCTGTTTCCCGCCTGGTGTGTGTGTTCGCCCGGTTGAACGGCTTCTGTGATTTATTTTTGTCATTTCTTTGTGTTGAAAACCGTTATGGTTGTTGTTAGCACGGTTGTTAGCCGTCCTCTGGTACTCCCATGATGCCTCTGGTTGAGTCTGTCGACCAATCAGAGGCTGTGTGGGCGTGTGTGTGGAAGCTCTGACCTCAAACTTACTGTATAATCACCTCATAGTAGATTTATACTATTATGACAGAGCCCGTACAGTTGTGTGAATATAATTAAAAATGTGCAGATTCTCCTTTTTTCATTAGGATATGATTGTAAACTAGAGTTGTGAGATTCAAGATTCATTATTATTTGCATTAATTTAGTTTTGTTATTGTTTGTTTTATCACATTACTCTCCTCTTTTATTTTATTTTATTTGTTTATTTTAGAGCGACAGTGCACGGCTCCTTTGCTGTTCTTAGCTCAGCTATAAGCTAATTTTCATGTGTAGTCTCTGGGTAGGAATCAAAGAATAACAATTATTTTACTTCTATTAGACTATTAAATCAACATTTTACAATGAATTTGTCGTGTGCATTGTAACAGGACAATGTGTCTTTTTAAAATATTTATTAAATATTGTTAATACATCATATTCTACTTCTTATATGACAGTACTTTAACTTTAGTTGCGCAAATGAAAAAACATCCATGGAAGCCTGATATTTATTAAGTCATTCCTAAAATTACAATAACTGGGCAAGTCAACCGGCTGGTTCAGTTGCATATTCGCCTCCTTACGGGGTCATCTGAGAAAAATAAATACCTGAAAAGTTGCTAAATGTGGAGACAGAAACACAATTTTACCAATAAATATTTGTTTGCAAACGTATTTCTTGGTGTGCTCGTTCAAAGGTTTAAGACTGAGCTGTAAAACTTGAAGAAGAAAGTAGTTCCATTAGATTCTACTGCAGAAAGAAAGTAGTTCCTACATGAAACTGCTCACAACAAGGTCTGTGGATTATCTTGAGTAACTGGGTCATGATTCCTGGAAAGAGACGCTGCTGTTGAATTTTTTAGGTGTATTTTTTTGGTGCTTTGAGAACCACAAGCTGAGTACCATCCCATCACATTATACTGAAGAGAAGTCAGACGTCTCTGCAGCTGATATCTGCAAAACTCTGCAACTCACACCAAAACTATCCAGAAGGATAAATATCACGACAGGCCAGAGGAAAAATATATAACTTTGATTTTGGGGTGCATTGTCTCTTTAAGTTACAGTCTTTTTTGGCTCATTTCCAGCTCATTTTCCTTCTCCTGTTAAGGCGCCTTCAGCAGCGACGTGACTCGAGTAAACTGGAGTAAAACTCACCACTCGTGTTCTTCACAATGACATTTCTCTGTTGGGCGTAGCTGCAGAGTAAAATGCTCCGGCTGCCTGCGCTGTGGCGTGTGGTGTGGTTTTTTGTGTTTCACTGACTGGGATTTAAAGGCTGATTAATATGCCTGGAATGTGAACACACCTATCAGAGGCACCTGTGTCACCTCTCAACTGTCATTTGTTTTGTTCTCTTTAAATTAACCGACCTGTTCTCCTGCTGTTCCTCACCTGTTCTACAGGAGATCTGCGACAACCCGAAGTTCATCGTAGGAAACGCAGACAGGACGGACATTTGCCAGGGACAGCTTGGTTGGTACACTCAACTCATCTGCATGAGTCATTTTGTGTGTTTTACTGAGTGTGCACAGATTTAACTCATTTACCCATGATGCACCTGTTTGTCTCCACAGGCGACTGCTGGCTACTAGCAGCCATTGCATCCTTGACCCTGAAGAAAGACGCCCTGGCCCGAGTCGTCCCACACGACCAGGACTTCGACCACAGATACGCCGGCATCTTTCACTTCCAGGTACGCTGATGGCTGATTGGCTGCAGACTGAAGAGGCGATAGTTTATTGGCTGATACGTGTCCTTTTGACTTCATGTGGTCCTGCTGGTCCTTTTCAAGTCCAAGTCAGGACAGAGAAAATTAAAAACTCAAAAATTAACCACAGATTAATTCAGAATTTTAGTCGTAGTGCCTGAGGAATACAGTGTACATTTAAAGGGATAGTTCACCCAAAAATGAAAATTCAGTCATTATCTTCTCACCCTCATGATGATTGAAGGTCAGTTTTAATTTGATCGTCCGCAAAACACTGCTGGAGTTTCACAGGAAAACAATGTTGCAGAATCTCCCAAACAAAGTAATTGAATGGTGACCAGTTTTCAAACTGTGTCAGCAGTGTTTTGTGGACTGAAAAACAAAACAAAAATGATATAAAAGACATAACTGAACGACGACATACAAGATGTGATAAGACGAATGTGACGTAACAAGATTAAAATTACACAAAAGACGTAACGAGACAAAACCGACGTAACAAAATGAAAACATCGTAAAAGATGTGACGAGACAACAATAAAGTAACATTATGAAAATGACCATCAGACTCCTGCAACCACAGAGCAGAAGAAACACGACCGCAGGTTCTTCATCCCAACAGACGTCAGACTCTTTAACACCAGCGTGACTTAATGCAGCTCTGTTCTGTGTCTGTTACTCACTTTGTGCGTTTACACAGTTAAATCTTTTTCTCTGCAACATATTGTGGTCCACTATAAGTTCTCACTGCAAAATCTTTGCTGCAATCAGACCTGCCTCACTGTTCAGTGTTTTTCATTTTAATTATAATACTTATAATACAACTTGTGTGCAATTATCCTGCACAGTCATCCATATACACCCACATATATGTCAATAGATACAAACATTTCCACATATCTGTATAAGTGAAAGGTGTATCAAATTTAGTACTTTATATTTCATATTTTTTAATTCTTTGAGATATATTTTTTCTATTTTATTTTTATTCTATAAGTCGTCTGTTGCCACTCACTCCCTTTTCTCTTTGTACTATTTTTGCTGTTGTAACATGTGAATTTCCCCGGTGTGGGATCAATAAAGTTTATCTTATCTGATCTTATCTAGCAAGATGTAACAAGATAAAAAATGAAAGTGACATTAAAGATCTGACACAACAAAAATGACGTAACGACACAAAATCAAGATAAAAGGCAGCAGAAAGTAAAAAGGGTAACAGGAGTAGTGAGACAAAGATGTTAGAAGACGTAACAAGTCAAAACAGACGGAGATGGAGACTCAACTGTGGAGAAAAGATGAGGTTCAGTTAACTTTGCACAGAAACAGTCATAAGAAATGTCCTTCAGAGGACGAACTTTTACTTTTATAATGTGAGTTCAGAGCCTGAACTTCTTCATTTTGACCCGAGTAAAGAAGTTGAATCAGTGCTTCTATTTTTACCAGAGTCCTTTTTCAAATCCACAAGTATCAGTACTTCTACTTGAGTAAAGACTGTGTGGACTTTCTCCTCCTCTGTTTGTGACACCTGCTCTTTGCGTCCCTCAGTTCTGGCAGCATAACGAATGGCTGGACATCGTCGTGGACGACAGGCTGCCGTCGGTGAGAAATCAACTCATCATGCTTCACTCTGCCTCCAACAACGAGTTCTGGAGCGCCCTGCTGGAGAAAGCCTACGCCAAGTAACATCACATACTTCAATTTATACCTCCTGAGTGACACATGATGAACATGCAAATGCTTTAGATCCTTTGTTTCCCCCTCATATCTCAGTATACCTCTGTTATACTGTACAATGATCAAGTTTTGGACCAAACAAACTGATGAGCGTGCAGTTTTTAGTGATTTATCAATAGTGGAGCTCAATGAAAGAACCTTTAAAATAAATAAACCACTGGGGAAATCAAATATTCCCAGAAGTTTCATTGCAATGTGCCGATCTGACCTGAGTGTGGTCCGTTAGGAGAGATCATAGATGGTGCACATTTGTGGTTTTGAGTGAAAAGTCTCAGGTTTTGGTCTGGTAGTGGTGCCAGAGGAAAGGTCAGGGGTCACAGCAAAACCATCATCGTAAAACTCAACTAAAAAATGACTCTTTTACAAAAGTCTAATTGTTTAAATCCACGTAAATCTTTAAATCTGGTTTTGTCTCTTTGTTAAATCCACGGTAACCACGGTGACGTATTTATTTTAGATTGCATGGCAGCTACGAGTCCCTGAAGGGCGGCAGCACAATGGAGGCCATGGAGGATTTTACCGGCGGTGTGGGTGAAAATTACGATACCAAGGATGCTCCAAGAAACCTGTTCTCCATCATGAAGAAGGCCCTGGACAGAGGCTCCATGATGGGATGCTCGATTAATGTAAAGACCTGAACCCCAAAGAAATGTTCTGATTTATACCATTTAATTATTGTTACCCCCTGTTACCCCTCATATCATAATATCATAAACTTCTCTGTGTGTTTTGTTTTTCTCCAGATCAGCAGCTCTGCAGAGTCTGAGGCCAAGACGTCCACCGGCCTGGTGAAGGGACACGCGTACTCCATCACAGGCCTGGAGCAGGTAAAACTCAGATCCTCAGACCTGGTTTCATGTTTAACTGACTGGAATCAGTATCAGTACTGCAGAACTATTAACAGTGATAGAACTGCTACTTTAAAAAACACACACAGGAATTTCAAATACAGATTTATGAATTAACTTCAATTCTTGTTTGCATGAAATATAAATACACTGACACACAAAAATGCACTTGTCAGTTCAGTTCAAAAGAGCTTCAATGGAATTTACTTTGCCTAAGCAAGTGTGAAAAAAACAGCAAAAATGTACTTTTGTCAAAGTAAGTATGAAATAAAAACATTAAAAAAATTTACATAAACAAAAGAAATGTGGTTTTGGTTCTTAGAAAAATATGTACAAGTGAGTACAAAAATGGTCTAAAAATAAAACAGAGAAATGCAGATTTTCAGTTACTAAACAGAAATACAAATAAGCGAGAACTGTATACACACTGCAGCATTTTAAAATAATAATACATAATAATAATAATAGTTATAAGCTGTATGTATGTACAGTAAGTGTGTCAGAGGTCTGCACAGTGCAGCTGCATTGTTCAACATTAACTTTCACAGAAAAAAAAACTAAAATTGCTCATGAAAATATAAAATGACAGAAGTTGAATATTGAAGCAGTCAAACACATATTGTTTTTTAAACAATAAAGTCACTAAAGTTAAGAATTGACAGTTTGTCTGGTCTTCAGGTGAATTACAGAGGTCAGATGGTCCAGCTGATCCGGGTCAGAAACCCCTGGGGTCAGGTCGAGTGGAACGGACCCTGGAGTGACAAGTGAGCATAAAGAACAAAGACACTTTATTTTGACTTTTAAAACATGCAGTACAGGTAAAAAACATACACATACAAATGACTCTTAATCCTTTTTTTTTAAATAAGACATGACAACGTCTCTCTGTGGTTATTTCATGTCTCTTCATTGACATTTTTCATCCCTTTAGTTGTTTTGATATGATCCATTCATTCAATTCAATTTCAATTTTCTCTATTATCTAAATAATCTAAATAAACAACAGTAATAATAAAAAATACAACCCTAAAGACATTTTAAAGCACTTTTGACATTAAATATTAATGTAGATGTTAAGGAACTGTTTTGTTTTGTGTCTGTTTCAGTTCCAGAGAGTGGAGTTATGTTGACAAAGCTGAAAAGAATCGTATCCTGCAGAATTCAACAGAGGACGGTGAATTCTGGTGAGTCCACCTGTAATCTTCTTTTTAATTTTGAGATAATACCTACATTCACGAGGCAGATAAACAAGAATTATCTGCAGACGAATGTGCAGGCGGCTGTGTCAGTGTAGCTGCTGTGTCAGTGTAGCTGCTGTGTATCGTGATGATTTGAGCTCAAAGCTGAACTCTTGTGAACTGACCGCTCTTGGAGGTGACAGTGATTGTGTTTGTGACTCCAGGATGGAGTTTGAGGACTTCAAGAGGAACTACGACAAGGTGGAGATCTGCAACATGACCCCTGACTCCCTCACCGACAACACGAAGCGTCACTGGGAGGTCAGCCTGTTCGAGGGAAACTGGATCCGCGGCTCCACAGCTGGAGGCTGCAGGAACTACATCGGTGAGACCCCAAGATCTGAGAGCGAGCTGAGATCAAATAATTTGTCTCAACAGCCATCAGAGTGTCAGGTGTAATGTTATCCAAAAAGAGTTCACCTACACTTTACTGCAGAATAAACAGGTTCAGTTTTAGATGTCAGTTGGTGTTTATGTCCCAAATTGTCCTCTGAAGCTCTGCATCTTCAATCCACAGACACATTCTGGACCAACCCGCAGTTCAAGCTGCAGCTGGAGGACGCGGACGACGAGGACGACGTGTGCAGCGTGGTGATCGCTCTGATGCAGAAGAACAGGAGAAAGCTGAGGAAGGAGGGTCTGGACCTGGAGACCATCGGCTTCGCCATGTATGAGGTCGGTAAGAAACCACGTTTGAGTCTCAGACTCCAGCGGGAAGTGTTTCCTCTTTTAATGTTATAAAGAAACAACAAGGTTTAAAATCTGTATTAAACTGTGTTTCTCATCCTTTGGATCTAAACTCTGTTCTTTAATTATTTCTGTCCCTTTAACACAACTAAAATGAACTCATTTAAAATATAAGACATAATCTAAAAATTGGTAATTGAACACACTGTCAAAATAAATGTCCTGTACAAGAAATCTATATTTTTATACTTGGTGTGGCATATTTTTGTGCCAAAAATATAAATATTAGATTAATGGGATGTTATATTGAACATACTCAAACTGTGAAAGTCTGTGAAAACAGTGAAGGTAATTTTTTATGTTTAATACTATTTTACTGCAAACCTGCTGATCAATTAAGAAAAACTGAAATGCTACATTTTAAATAAAACATTCTATATGATCATAACATTATTAATTACACATTTAGTTTAGTTATATTTTTAGTTTAGTTATATTTTTGCAGGAAGTCTCATTGACGTGACATAATAAGATGGTGTCATCTGCATAAAACTGGACCCTGCAGTTATAAAATCATTTTTACAGTTACAGGAGCTAACAAGGAGACTAATATTGATGCTTGTAAAACATCTTTAATCAAAAACTTTATTTTGAGCTGTTTGAAACAACAGAATCCACAGAAGACAAACTTATTTGACAAAATGCTGTAAAAGATAGACTAGGAAGCTGTTAGAGCAAGAGCAGTATTTGTAAATAATTCATATTTTGTAAAACTTAATGTGCCGGTAATGACAGATGTGTTTCTGCTGTAGAATATTAATGAGGACGTGTGACAGCTTCAGGGTTTTATTGATCTTAAGTCCTAATTTCTCCTCAGCTGACGGACTTACTTTAGGGTGCTGCACAAGAATCCTATAAAAGTTGGGATTATAAATGTAAATTTAAACATTTATAATTGTATGAAAACTGAGAAGGGAAGCTACTAAATGGAGCTTTAGGACATATTATTTTGTCTTCTTTTCAAAAATTCTTAAAAATCTGCATCTGTTATCCCTTGTCTGTTGTAATCACATTTTGTCTGTTTCTCCCCGTTCAGGCTCCAGACGAGGACGACTACGTGGGGAAAGATTTCTTCCGCTATCACGCGTCCAAGGCTCGCAGCAAGACCTACATCAACATGCGGGAGGTGTCGG
>JAJHUR010077327.1:0-18334 GCA_027495735.1 Lutjanus campechanus | reverse complement strand
ATATCCAAATATTCACATATCCAAAGCACACTTTCTTTCAGACTCGACAGACAGAATCAAAATACAACTCACCAAAACTGATATTTTTCAACTGTTCTAACAATCACCACCTCTGGTTTGATCAAAGTAAATCCATAAATCCGAGTTAGATCTGAAACTTGTCTGTCTGTACAGGCTCACATGTCCTTCAGCTCAGTGCACCGTAAAGCAGCGCCTGTCACTCGTGCAAACCATTAGATTTGGAAAATAAAATCACAAAAATAGGCCAAAGAATCACCCCAAAAAACAACCAATATTCCTCTAATCACCCAACCCCATTAGCCATTACAGTATCTACCATCTTTGCGTGGAGCCACAGTTAAATATTTTTTGTTGCTCAACTCACTGAATGTTCTTTTATCCCAGAGAGTGTTTGAGGATTTCTAAAATAACTTCATAAGAGGCACAAACTGGAGGTAACTCAAAAATTATAAGGATCAGGGACACAGCTCTCATCTTCAGACTTCAGCAGAATGATACTCATTCTGCTGAATGTGCTGTAGCTGAAATGTGCAGGTACAGTTTGTTTGTTTGTTTGTTTTTTGTGGCATTTTGTGGCAACACTTCACTGCCGGTCTCTGATTAAAAGCAATGCCACAGTGCTCTGTGATGCATCCACTTTCACTCAGCTTCTTTTTTTTTTTCAAGGCCACCTCTCACCACTTTTCAGCACTGTGTGTCATACACTGAGCTCACACTGTATGTTTTGACTTGCAGATGAACCATGTAATGGAGACAAATCCATCTTCTGCCAAATGGAGGTTCTGGCGCGATACTGCTCTATTCCAGGCTACAACAAACTGTGCTGTGACTCCTGCAGCAAGCGCAGTGGAGCTCTGTCTCTGTTCTCAGAGGCGGCTGAGACAGAGGAGCACGTTCGCTTTGGATCAGCCTCCCAGCTGCTGGAGACATTAACGGCCTCTGTTGCAGCCAACGGCACTCGCGATGGTAAACCAGGCTCGGGCAGAGGATCCGCCACAACAGGAAATGCAGCGAAACACGTCACCACCCCTGCTCCACTTAAGAAAACCCCATCGAAGATCACGACAGCACCAAGGCGGGTTCCAAGACATGTCGGTATCAGTGGCAGGAAGCTGCCCACCATGCCAGAATCCCCCCTGGCAGATCCCACTGAGGGTCAAAGGTCGAGCAGCTCGACAGAGAGCCGGTGGCCTACAGCATATTCTGAAGTGGAGAGATGAAAGTGACGCCCTTCCCCTTCAAGACTCTTAATGTACAGTAGATAATCCAGCTTCATCCTGAGTCTTCTCAAGCCAAAAACACCACAGAGAGAGAAACAGAAAGAAAGAAAAAGTGCTGGTTCACTTTGTTGTTAAGAATTTCCCTTCCCTTTTGCCCCTGATATTGACTTTCATACTTAATGTTGAGAGGAGAAACTAATACAATAATTTCAAGGTAAAGGGGCACATGGTCCGAAGGGAATTTTCATCCGTGTCGAATGAAAAGCTTAATGAAACACAGCTGCGGTAGTTCATAGTGAATAATTTTAGGAATACAAAATAGCCAAAGGGCAGATTAATTCAATTAGAGAAGCATATATTTTGTTACACTGGCTCCAGACTTCAAACATCTCAGAAACGGTTGCTTAATTCCAACCTAACTCTTGACTTTTTGACCCAGCGAGTCTTGAAGGTTTGCATTTCCCCTCTGTTTTTTTTTTATTTTTTTGTTTGTTTTTCTTTTATCGTCATTTAATGAATCAGGCCACTGCTGTCTGCAAATGAGAGGAACTGTCAGCAGGTGCAGTCATTTCAGCTGATTCAATTTGTGAAAATCCCTGCAGATCGCATCCATGACAACAGATCATCTGATGCAGCTGAAAATCCCCTTTTACTTGAACATTACAAACTGCCATTTTCTTGCCAAAAACATATGAAGCTTGACTAATATAGAATTGAACTCCCAGTACTTGAGGAGTCAGTGCATATATACACACATAACCAGACTTCGTATGGTCACATATGGAAAGTGGCCGCAGATAAACCAGTGAAAACCATTAGGAAAATGGTTAGTTGTATAGATTTTTTTTTTATATCTAGCGATGTCTGTTTAGTGGCGCTTTACAGTTTCTATGGAAATGGGTATTTATAAAGGTTCCTGTAAATACTGTACATGAAAATATCAGTATTATCTTAATAAGCTGAAGATACTAAGAACACCGTTTTAATCAATTAGAATAACAAAGATTATTCCTAATGTTTACCTTTTCAGCACCAGTGTTAAATGAACATCAACAGTGTACTTTCATACACGAAATGCTGGTGCAAGGTTCTCTGGGAAATGTTTCAAAAGAATAGTTCAATGTTTCGAGAAATACGCTCACTTTCTTTCTTGCCAAGAGTTTGATAAGAAGATTGATACCACTCTCATTTCTGCACATTAAACATGAAGCCAGGAGATTGTTAGCTTTGCAGTTTAGTGACTGGAGGCAGTAGTTCACTAATTAATATTATACAGTATTTTGTTTGTTTAATCTGTACAAAACAAAAGTATAAAAACAACGCAAACTGATTTAGTTACTTTTGGACAGAGCCAGGCGAGCTGTTTGTCTATATTTTAGGCTGCTAAGCAAAGCTAACTGCCTCGTGTCTGCCTGCTCATCTTTATTGCGCAGAAATGCAAGTGGTATCAGTCTTTTTTAACTTTTAGCAAGCAAGTGAATGAGCACATTACCCAAGTTGTCAAACTATTCCTTTAGGAAGCATCTTACACACGTTACTTTATCCCAGCCTTTACCTTTTTTTCTAAATCTGAAGTTTGTATGGTGCTAGCCATCAACCTTTTTGACTCTTTGCATTGCCCTCCTGGTCAAAGTTTTTGGTCAAGAAGGTTGAAGCTGTTAGGTCAAAGAAGGGAACTAAGTAATGAACGTATTTAACAAGTGTTACGTGTTACATACTGTATATTATATAGGCCTACAGGTGGCTCTTGTTCAGCTTGAACAGACTAAAAAAGGACATGAAATTTTCGCTATGCAACTGAAATGTGTTCCTCTGTTCTACTTTGATGTGATCATGAAAATGCAAACACTCAACTTGAAATGCTGATGCTGAGTTTTTTTTATTTTTTTTATTGAAATATGCTATCAAATTCAAACACTTAAAGCTTCATTAAGCGTTTTTTGACCACTAGGGGGCAGAAAGACTCCCAAGCAAACTCACAGTACCACAGTCCTGATGTGCCCATTTATCTATCAAGTGCTGCTGGCTAAACTGTTCGCAAACAGTTGCGTATTTACGCATCCAGCCAAACCAGAGCAACATTAGCATCCAATTGCATCACATTTCTGTCCACCTCAAAGTGGACGAAAGTCCAATATTCACTCTCCTTTTAACTTTGCCAGCTCCTGGGGGGAATATCTGTCTCCTCAAATGCTGATCCACTTTCTTCAGCAGCTGTTCGCTTATTACAGCTCTCTGCTGTTTGGTGCTGGTTAAAAAGAAATTTCATCTGAAGTTAGCTAATGTTGGCAAAACACTATCTAACAGCTATCACACTTAACGAGCAAGCTAACAATTGATGTAGGTCAGCTAGTTAGTTTGCTAGCATTTCGCTACAGAGAAAAACACTACCTAACAAGCTAGTTAGTGATTGATGTAGGTCAGCTAGGTCATTAGCTAGTCTTCTGCTAGCATTAGCTAACTTAAGATGAGGCTATATGTTGCTTTAAAAGGTCCCCCAGCAACAACTTTCAGGTTTTCTTTTCAGCATAGACGTAGGGCTTAGGAAGAGCTGATTTTCAATGGGTTCATTAGTGTGAATGATCCTTTCACATTACGCAGAGTAATATAATCCAATTTTAATATCAAAAATCTCGCTTAATGGAGCTTTAAGCTCATTATATCCTTTTACATTCAGTCTAAGGTTTTATTGAACATTTTGTGTTTACAGGAACAAAGCCTCATTGTAAGCACAAGAAGCTGGACTTTCAAAAGAGTATTACTGTGTGTGGAACATATTATTTTTTTTCCAAAGTATTTCCTAAATGGCTTTTTTTTATGGTGACAGAAGGTTCAGGAGACAGAAAGCTATTTATTTAAAAGGATTTCCTCACAACCACCATGCATCTGACTGCAATAGCAAAGACACAGTTTTGTGTTTTCAGCAAAGAAATAGCTCGCAACTATTCACACTCACTCCTGTGTGCCAATGTATAGTACATGTATATAGCATTGAGTACATAAATATTTATTGAGAGTTAAAGGGTTCTGCTTTGTTTTTACAATATGTCCAGTGCCAGCTGGTCGATAAGCAATTAAAAACTGATCACATTCATGACAACCTAATTTTTCCAACCATATTTTCAAATTTTAAATGGGTTTCTACTTAAAAATAAATATGATATACTAGAAATGACATTGTTTTTTGCAAACAATTAGATGTAAATATACATGCTCAATTTTGAGATGTTTTACTTGTTGTCAGAAAGCTGTCTTTTCACAGCTGTTTTGTAGAAGTTGTTAACAGAGCTGTTACATCACAGCGACATGTACTGACCAGACAAATGCTTTATTTTAGCCAATAAAACATAAATAGTGTAGTACCAGTAAACCAGTAAAGTCGTTTTTTTATACTGTTTGTAGTTGTCAGTATTGTCTAACCATTTTACAGTTTCCTCCCCTGTTCTTTTCACAACCTATACTTGCTGCCTATACAACATTGCTGCTAATGTTATACAGAGCTTGTAATGATAAATAGGGTAGTTGTAGATGTTACATTGACAATCCCTGAGCCTCAGACAGATATTACTGCATAGGATTCTCCATGTACTGTATCAATACCCCTGTGCTATCCGTGCATTGAAGTATTATGATTGTCATGACTGTCAGTCACTCTCTGCTCTATTCGCTTTTCTATGTATTTGTGTAGATTGAAGTGTACACTACTGATGCTGTTTGTTGTAATGGGGAGCACATAGCAATAAAGGATATGATTAACTACTCTGATTTCTTGCCTTCAGGCTTCCTCCGCCATCATTTATGCATCTGGTTCAGTATTGCATTTTTTTAAAAAGGTGGTATATCAGAATCATATACAATAAGTCAAGTAAAGACATATCTACCTTCAGATCCTCAATTCACATAAGTAAACTAAACATTTAAACTACTCTCAAGGGCAAGAATGAACTTTCACGCTCAATTTGTATAGTGCAAACAACATTTATGCATTTTTCTATGCAATTTTCTATAAAGCATATTTAATTTTCTATTATTGTTTTAACTGTTTTGATCCAAAAATATGACTATTTTTGTCTGTCACTGTCTAACCAATGTTAGTTTGTTAGATTCAGTTTTTTGACAGAGCACCTGTGCTAAGTATAGATGCAAAACAATGCGTTTTTAAGTTTTGAAAGATTGGATCCCCCCTTATATGCCTCACAGCGATTTGGACCATTGCTTATCTATAGCCACTGGACTCTTTTCACTGCCAAAATACTGTATTTGATATATAAACTGAATAGCAACAAATCTACCAAGTTACTCAGATCATTGGGGGAAAGACATAAATATTGCTGTGATCTTAGTCAGTGCTCCTCTGGCAGCAGCACAGCAGCTTTTATTATGCTCCTGAGTACATAGTGTGTCTCTGCCACTCTGACATTTTGTGCCAACTGGCAACAGAAAAACAGGCAGACAACACAGAACAAGGTAGGGTGTTGGAGAACATAGTTCCAGTAGACTTTGTAGTGATGAAAAGGAGTAACTCCTCCACTGTCCCCTTTCGTAGCTCCAGCTGGGAGCTACGAAACAAATTTTGACATGAAATATCCGCCCTTGGCAATAGAAGATAGCAGCAAGCTTGCGGGTAAAAAAAAAAAAAAAGTAAACTGTTTACTGCTACAAAACAATACCCTGCCATAATTCTGATCAAAAATGCTCAGTAAAGTCTTGAAGAGGATATTCTAAAGTTGCAAATAAAGAATGAATAAAATATGTTTTATTCATTATTATGCACAAACCATGGGGTTGCCAGCAACCTTCACTCCCTGACTGGTTGACACAGCAGGAGTATAACTTATGAAAGTTTTTATACATAAGCACCATCATAGATCCACTAACATTCAACTACAAACATTGGTACCACCAGACGCACCTGTCATATTCTGTGTTTCAGAACAAGAGCACATTGACTTATGAACTGTGATTTCCTCTTACTGCTTGGTCTTTATATAATACAGACACCAGAGTGAAGTGTGGAAGAGCTTGACACTGTGGGAAATAACATTATTCAATTTTTGGTGAGTGTTCGATGAGAATATCAGTACCACTATTGTGTATAACACTGTGCTCCATATATGGAGCTGGAGCCAGGAGGCAATTAACTTAGCTTAGTATAAAAAACAACAGCGTGGGAAACCAGCTAGCTTGCCTCTGTCCAAAGTTCAAAACTAAACCCTACCAGCACCTCAAAAGCTCACTAATTAACATGTTGTATCTCTTTTGTTTAATCTGTACACAAACAGAAATGTTAAAAATGATGGGTTTAAAGAGTGTCAGGTGCTACAACTATTTCAACAGAAATAATAATATATTTTACAAAATGTTGACGTCTTTAAAGTTACAAAAGTTTTCCAAAGTTAGAACTTTAGTTTTCTCAAAGCGAATAATAAAGCTATTATGTGGCAAGAAGGGAGCCTTTGCAAAAGGCCTACTAATGAAGAGTACAAAATTTACAGAAATGTTGATAAATAAATAGTCTTTTGTTTAGGAGGTATCGGCCCTAGAGATGTCTGTCTTCTCTCCATTATAATGGAACTAGATGGGACTCAGCTTCTGTTGCTCAACACACCAAAAAATAAATAAAAATAATAATGATAAGTTAGAACTACTGTCTCTTTCCAAAAATCATGAACAGTTGATAATACGTAAGATAATCCACAGACCTTGTTGTGAGCAGTTTTATGTAGGAACTACTTTCTTTCTGCAGTAGAGTCTGCTAGAACTACTTTAGAAACTAATGGAACTACTTTCTATTCTACTAGAAAGAGCATAGTACCTACATGAAATTGCTTTGCAACAAGGTCTGTGGTTTTTACTTCCCTACCCTGTCTGTGTCACTCAGACCCAGACACATTCATTCGTGCTAATGTTTCTCAAGTCTGGAGTAAGATTAGATTCATCATACAGTATTTAGTGAGTAGGATCAATTTAATGTTGGTTTTGGTTTGGACAGTCAGAAAAATATTTTAAATACATAGGAGCACTTACTGCAGGAGTGACAGACATGTAACTTAGTCAGTGATGTCTTCATTTGTTACTCATAGCTGTGAAAATGACCTGTCAATCAAACCTTTTTCTTGCATTGTCTATTGATCAGAAGTGTTAAAAAAGAAAGTGTATGTGACAGATTTCATCAAGTCACTATTACACGGTGGCTTTAGTCTCTGTTTTTTCATGTACGTCAGTAGCGGTTATTGGCAGAACACTCATCTATATGAAAATGTCATGCATAATTACTCAAGCACAATTTTATATTTTGTTGAAAATTGAATTAAGTGTGGATAAGAACTGTGAAGTGTCACACTCTGAGCGAGTGTGCCCCTCTGTCTAAAATGGATTAATCACTGTTTTAATTGCACGGCTTGACAACAACATTCATGGCACCCGTTGCATCAGCACCAGGTTACCAGCTAAATACCTGTACAGTGAATGAGCTGTTAAGCCTCATTTGCTGCTTGAACCATAAACACTTAAGCCTGGATGATGAATTTCTTGGAAGATTAATGACAACAAGACCCTTTCACATGTCATGATAACACGACTAGGCTTCTTCAGTTTATGTGCAGCATGTTATCTTCCTTCCAAGCACTTCCTGCGTCACTAGCAGTGCTTTTATGCAAACATCCTCACAGTGATGCGGTTACACATGAGGACAACCTGCAGTGAAAAAAAATCAGGTTTCTAAATTAAGCTGCACCACAGTTACAGCAGTACTGCGGGTAAAATGGCAAATGAATTAAAAATGTTTTGTGAAAAAAACAGGATTAAAAAAAACAGCATGTTTAGTCCCTCGCACCACAGGGAGTAATATTGTGAATTGAATGTGATATAACACGTAATTACAGCCTTTTCATACCTTTCTTTACACAGTCTCCTACTTTGAAATGAGGTTATAAATGAGTATTTGCTGCATTAATCACATCTCCAACTGAATAAGTTAATTGATTTACAGTCAATAATTACAGTCAGTGGTGCCTATTAGCATTTAGACTCTCACATGCACTTTCTATGGCTTACAGATACATATTTCAGACGTGATATTGGCCAGTTTTATTACCTCCACCCAGGAGGTTGTGTTTTCTGAGCTGTTTATCTGTTCAGCAGCAGGATTATTGGCCTGATTTTCATGAAACTCAGTGGATGGGTGTCGCATGGGCCAAGGAAGAACTCACTGGAGCCGATTGGAATCATGGGGCAGATACACAAATTATTTCAACACTGCGGTATAGGGCATATGGTCTTGGTGGAATAAATACCATCCAGATGGTGTTCAACAGTGTAAAATTTAAATGAAGGAAAAATGTTGTGCTACAGCATACAGCGTGTTTCCAACTTTGTGGCACCTGTTTGGGGGCTGTCTCTCTTGTTTCGACATGACATCATATGTGTAATTTGTGGCACAGTTCAAACGGAATCAAAAAATAATTTGTCTCACCGTCTTCCGAAGTTAGATTCACCTCTCTATTGTTATGAACAAGCAGAAAAATATGAATAAATATGAAATATGTGCATATAATAATTATCAGTAAACACCTTCAACTTTAACTTGCCCACAGGGCAATTGTTTCACAGGCCAAAAGCAACGCAGCAATACATAGCACACAGAACAAAATAGCTAAAAGACAGCCCAGCTCAGCAATAGACAGCACAAAAGACAAAATAAAAATTAAAAGGACACAGTCATAAATACACCACAATGGACAGTATAGTGCAAAGATTAAAAAGACATCATCAAATATTTAACACAGTGGGCAGTACAGGACAAAGATAAAAAAGACATCACACTGAGTTATGGACTGGAGTAAAGTGCATTAGGGTAAAACAGTAAGGTGATTTGTGAATGGCTACCGGGATGAATGAGTGCTTATATCTGGTTGTTTTAATCTACCTGAGGGGGGAGTCTGGAACTCTGCATGTGGGTGATCAGCATCAGGAAGTAATGGCATGGGCTTTCTGCAGGATTTGCAGATTCCTTCATTGTTAGTTGTGTACAAGAGGCCAGGGTTGGATTATTCTGACCGTAGCAAGGCGACATAGTAATTCAGAAATATAAATCGAGCTAGCCTGTGTAGTGCTTTATGTGTGATTACAATAACTTTAAAATCAATTCTACAGTCTGTGGGTAACCAATGTACGTTGGCTAACACTGGTGTAATATAAGGCTTATGTTGTGCATTAGCTAAAAGTCTAGCAGCAGCATTTTGGACCAGCTGAAGCTGGTACACAGAAGAACGATTGAGGCTGGAGAGCAGTGAATTACAATAATCAAGACGAGAGGAGACAAAGGCATTGTGCGAAACTCGGACATATCCAGAGCCAGTGTTTGGTTTGTCCATTCTGGGCTACTGCAAAAACATGGTGGTGCAACATGGCAGCCTCCAAGGAAGAGGACCTGCGCTCTCTGTAGATATAAACGGCTCATTATAAGATTACAAAAACACAACATATTTTCTTTTCAGGTGACTATAGAATAATGAAGACAGACTTATTAATATTATAACTCATTCCTGCCATATTCTTCCAATAAACACCCATAAATTGAACATACCAGACCTTTAATTAGACAAAAATGGCCCAAATGAAAAACATACCATATGTACATCGTTCCCTTGGCAGTATTGAATGAGTTGTCTGCCAAGCACAATTCAGATTGTGATTATTAAAATTCAGTAGCAACAAAACCTGAGTGTACCTGTATGCAGGAGAGCAGCGAGTAACCTTTTACACTTAATGAAATTGCTTATATTGTAAGCCTATAAAAAATATATGCTAATGTGCCTGGTTGACTGTTGCAACCGTTTAATAGAAATCTAGATTCTTTCCAACTACAATATAATTCTTCCAATCCAAACACTTTAGTGGGTACTCATATTGCTGAAGATGGCTATTCTATTTTGACTCAAGCAATGAGATTAGCTGTAAAATGGATTTATATAAGACATGGTTATGTGAGAAGAGCACCAAAAATATCTGGGAAGCAAGTTTTATCCAGATACTAACAAATTTGAATTCCAGCTATCATTCTCATTCTGCTCAACCACACTTCAAAAACTTCCCCAAAGATGATAAAAAATAAAATCCCAGTAAACGCGAGGTACCACTGCTGGAGACATCAGTGCATGTAAACCTCTGAGCTCTCTTGAGAAATGGGATGAGACAGAGGAGTCACAGACACAGGAGCAGAGAGAACGGAGGAAGACGTACCGCGATGCCACTGCCGTCATCGACTGTTCCTGCCAGAGTTGCTCTGCTGTGTGAAGAAGTCAGGAAACGACGGGAAATGAGGGGGCTGGTAGATTAGGGTGAAAAACCTGACAGCACAATGTCCAGTCTGATTAAAGCAACATTAAAGTTAATTAGTCTGACATGGGGCTGGCTGAGCAGAAGAATACTTTAAATGTACAAGAAGAGCTTTTTTCCCATTTTCTCCTTTTTTCCCCTGGAGTGTAATTATGTTTCATGAAGAGCAGTGTTTTTAATGAGCAACCTGCAAAGAATCATATGATTTACCTTTATTGTGTTGCTCTTCCTATGGTGCTCAGAGCTCAGCTGTCTGACACTGAGCCAGTAGCCACTGTGCATGACTGATGAGGGCTTATCCTCTGAGCTGACACACTATAAACTACTTTGCACTTGGGTGGCTGCTTTTGGCTGCACTGCAGAAATGTTACGTCAGCCTACTGTAGAAAAGCCACAAGGCTGTGATGATGTTTGACATTTTGACCTTCATTTCAATAACAGGGCCCCAATTATGTGATTTAAAAAAAAAAAAAAACAAAGATAAGAAAAAAAAAGTCTACCCTCCAGATTTAACTTGTGACTGTGTGGAGGGGACCCAACCCCTATCTTGTACCTAATTTTATGAAAAGCTGTTAAACTTAGCTCAATTTTTACACAAGTAAATCAAAACATGTAGTGCAATGTTTTGCAGTTTGCACTTATCACATTTTGTCCATTGTTAGGGCACTTAATCGTGTTTTATCCACTGGAAGGGCACTCCAGAGGGCATTTTGGGCATCCATGAGGGTACTTTTGCAACGTTTTTTTTCGATCTTGGTGGCACCACTCTGCTGTGTGCTGACTAATTTGAAAACCAACAGCCAAGTCCACTCTGACAATGAAAGCACTTTGTCACAGGTGTTCAGGGCTGCACGTCTCAGAGACATGTACAAGAGTTGCGTCATTACTAAGAGAAAAAAAAAACATTTACGGGTGATTTCATGGTTGCTGTGGTAACTACGCCTCCAGTCAGGGAACTTTTTCCCATTGACAGCATTTGCAGCGAAAGCGGCAGTCCGTGTGCCCGTGGCAGGCGGCCAAGTGGGCACAGCCTGTGCGAACATTTGCATGACAGTGTCTGTAATTGTGCAAGCTCCTCTGAATCATCAGGGAGCTCGCCAAAATATTTTCAACAAGATGGTTCTGCTTGGAAGACACGCGAGGGGTTTTCGACAAACTCTTGGTGGAACAATGATCGCTTTGTGCAGTAAAGCATCTGTGATTTGACTGATGACTGTCTTTTGTTAGCTGAGAAAAGACACTGACAGGTCCCTTTTAGCTCTGCAAGTGGTATTCTCTACTGGTGTGGGAGGCAGGCCCATTTTTCCTGAAGCAAAGGGGAAATGTTTGTTATTTTCTGTAAAAAAATAACTTGAAAGAGCATATAAACCTACTCATGTCAATGAGGATATTTAAAAATATGAAAAGAAAACAATCTTAATACCTTCTTGAAAGCCCAAAAGACTGACATATACTCCAGTATTCAGAGTAAATCTTCACTAAAAACATCATGTGCTCAATGGGTTGGGTCAGATGTAGTCAGTTACTAAATAACAAGGTGCATGGCAATTAGTAACATAATCCATTGGATTACATAAAACTATAATCTAATCTGAGTACCTCTGGAATACTTTTTAATTCCGTAAAAATCAAACATGAAAAATATCGCACCTCATACTAAAGATGGATGCAGCCACAAAACCTCAAAGTGTTAAATATTCCATTGTCAGTGTATATAAAAAGGATTAGGAACTCCTTTATCAATAAATCATGAAAAAGTAAATAAACAAGTTAAAGGAGAAATCTGTTTTAACTGTAATAAATCATAAAACTACCACGATATGTCATCAGAGATTAAGGAAACATGCTGTGAAATTTCTTGTCTGGAATTACTGTTTTAATTTGCCCATTTCACATTGATCAAAGTTCAAATTAATGCCTAATGTTCGCTGAATGAGTAAGTGTCTGTTTATGAGTTGTAAGAAATCATTAATAATCTTTTAGAAGGAGCAGAGGTTTGTAACAGTTAAATTGAGCAATGTGTTAATGGAGTCTGGCAGGTAGAAAGGCGGGCAATCATTGAACTCAAACTCCAGAGTGTGTATTTTCAGAGCAGTGGGACACTGCTTCACAGTTGCAGATAACTGACTGTTATAAACAGCTGATCAGTGTAGGACGCTTAACTACTATCCACCATTAACAAACCTGCCAACCTGAGAAGAGTAACTTTGATGCAGTAGAACTTGCTATATAAATCATATTTATGAAACGATTACTAAAACATTTAGCATATATTTACACAATAAAAAAATGAAATAACACATTTTTTCAAATGTGACCCATGCTGATTAAAATTACTTTTTTCTAATCTGATGTAATATAATGTAATTCATTACTACCCAACCCTGTGTGTTCATGCTCTGCTCTGATGTCAGGCTCCCAAAACTCTGACAAACATGATAATATATATGTAAAGCGCACCACCTCACGGTTCACCAAAAATCAGCTTGGGGTCTGCAGGTGTTGGTTAGTAATTAAAAACATATTTCATTAAAGCTCAAATGCATTTCTGAGTGGATCACAGCATTTCCTGACATTGAGCAGCAGTCATTCAGGGACAAGCCCTTAATGCAAGTAACAGATATTCATTTCACCACAGCCTCAGTGGACCATAATGCAATACTTAAGGTGTGGCTGCAACCACAAATGTCCCAGTATTCATTCACTATTCATATCCTCACGCATCAACATTTTATTGTAACAGACAAGCCTGTTTTCATGCTTGTCAAATCTAATTCAGGGAGATCGATGTGGGAAATCAGTAAGTGATGTAGAAAGTGGTCGAGGTTGGATGAGGGGAAGTGGTTCAACCTATAAAAATAAATTACAGCTCTTCATTACAAGCTCAATCTTAGGCATGCTCCAAGGGAAACAGAGCACATCAGAGTACCTGGGTATGGATTTTTATCATTTAACAAAGTTACAACCTGTTTCACTTAACAACTGAATAAATAAATGAGGAGAAGTTGTCTCGTGTTTCCTCTCAGTGCTCAGGAGACTCTTCCACAGACCAGGGATTTGATTGGACTGTCGCGCTCAGTAACAGTAAACTCAACCATCGCAACTCGGCTGGCACCTGCTGTGGCTGGCTGGCGGCTGGTTGGCGCCCAACCTCGCTGCGACATAATAATGTTCAGCTCTGTTTCCTCTTCATTCAGTGGAGCTAGAATTGTTTTTTTTTTAGATGCCTTCTTTAGGATGAAATATTTTAGATAGTAGAAAGATTATTTATGGTTATATAATCATATATCTGTTTTATTATATAGCATATTTTGTTATCTTTCTTATCTGTTTTTCTGCAAGCCATTTTAATTTCTGCCTCTTCTCTGGGATACTGGGGGGTGATGGGGCTTTATTTGACTGGAAATTATATAAGATGTCTAAGTTACATATAACAATTGATGCAACAGCATTTAAATTACTACATTTGCATATGAAGCAGAAACAGACATAAAAAGGTCTTGACATGGAAATGAACACAGTCCTGCTTACTGGGAAACAAACACTGATGTCATTTTTTCACTCAACATTTTGTTTTGACTGTTTTCATTGTGAACCACGTCTTATCAGTGCTGAATAGCGGCTGTCTGGATGTAAACTCCACTGATCCTGAATGACTTAGTCCACAGTGGAGTATCTGCTGTGTGGTGAACTGTGTGTGCATGGCTGCTCTGACTTCACACCATTAGAGCTGGTGCTGCGTATCCACCCAGTTTATTAATTCAGCCTGACTGCATGACCCACTGTCCCCTGCAGCATATAGCTTCTCTTTAATCTGCATTATTAGATGAACTGGGGTAAACCATGAAGCTATACTGCATGTAAGTCTGTTATGAAGCTTTCTCGTAGGAGTGGGATTTCAGTAGAATTAGTAATAACGTGGTGACACACTCCGTGTTTGAACCTCCTCTTAGAAAAAGCATATTTTATTTTTATTTAATTAAAAGAGACAGTATATAATAAAAGAGACTGAAGTTGTTATAATGCAAAATAATTGTTTGTGGTTGTCAAGTTACACACAAGCAATGGATCAGACACAATATAATACAATCCAATAAAATATAATGACTTTTCAATCTGATTGCAATCTGATTTGCAATTAGACATGTTCATACCAAACACAATGAGTGTAAATTCAGCAGGTTGTACGGAGAGTAAAATTAGTAGGATTAAAGTTGCATTTGTTTTGCTTACCAGGGAGCTTGATTTTGATGTATGCCGCCAAATTGGAGTTGAACGAAGAATCAAAGCTTAATGGCTGCAGATCATGTGTTACACAATTACCTGAGGCGTGCAGAAACTCATGTGACCAGTACTGATTATGCAACACTGTCACAATTATTCATTCATATAGAATAGAACAGTATATACAGTGCCAAAACTTTATCTCTTCCAGACTATTGTTTGAATTCTGTGGTTCAAAGTACATAACCAAATAAAAAAAATAGATGAATTACCAAAGATATGATAATAAAGTGATAAGCAGACTTTTAGACTTTAAAATAAGCCTGAAGTCAATAGCAAAGAGATCATCTACAAAATCAAAAGCATGTTTTTTCACTGCTTATCTTGAATCAGCAGTTCTCAGTCCTTTCAAAAAAGTTTTGCAGAAAGAAAGCTGTTGATGGTGCCCCTGTTGGACTTGGCCCAATGTGTGACACAGTCTCCATTTCCTGTCCAGTCACCTGTTGGTCTGGTCTTGAGCTGGAAAAACCGTCTCTGAGAGGCCATCACTCCAAAGTTGTTCAGTGGGATAGCTAACAAAATTAAGGTAATTTGTTCCTCTCTGTGTGTGTCCAATCAGAACTCAATTACAAACACACTTTGAGGTGAATTATATCACTGGTACAGGCGATATAATTATGTAGAAACCATTTCCCAGTCTAAAATCATTTCCCATCATGCTTGCTGGACTGAGTAGCTTGTAAAGTTTGTTATGTTATGTTACAAATTGTTGTGCTGTTTTATAGTTTAAACCGTTAGTGGCTGTTACAACTCTTGAGGCTGTATTTAGCTTATTTTTAAGTGCTTCTTCCTTATGTTGAATATCATTAAGGAGCTGATGCCATTGAGAGCCGCTTCCAGCTCTCAGTCTCTGCTGCTTACTGCAATATTTTATTTTATTCTCCACAACCATCTGGTGACCCCCAGAAACTCGACCCCCAGGTTAAGAACCACTGTCTTAGATGATAAAGAGTTTAAAAGACATGGACTCACAAAGAGAGCATGCTGATACTTTGTCACCATCATCCTTCCAGCAGGTGGGTCTCAGTCTCAAGGAATCTATTATCATTATTATACTAGAACTTACTGTCCTGGCCACATAAATATAACATCAATACTGTAAACTTTCTGAAAAACCCTGCATCTCCAGCCCATTCTCTGTCTGTGTCCAACAAGCACATAACCAAACCAGCTCTCTCTCTTCTCTCCCTAGTTTTCCTCCTTCTCCTCACCTTTCACTCAGGTTTCTCTCTGCTGGACCATCTGCTGTCTTGGAACCTCTCTCTCTCTCTGTGTCTCTCCGCTGGCTCTCAGTGCCTCATTCCAGATGTTTTGATCTGGATCTTCAGTCTCCAGGACATTCAGTCCCTCATTTTCTCTCTCTCACTCTCTGTTGTATGTTTGCTTCTTTTCTCCTGCCCATGTGAGTGGTGTACTGGAGCTTTGCCTCTGGTGAGTCTGTGTAGTCTGTCCTCTTTCAGGTCTCCATGCTGGAGTCGAGCTCCTGTGGCATGAAGAATTTGCTTAACATCCTCTCAGATCCACATGTCATATTATTATATTATATATTACAATATATGATTTTTATATGATTCTATGATTTTTTCATCTTGATTGTCCATACTTTAATTTTGGTTAATTCTGTACACATCTATTACATGTCAGTCCCTCCTGGTAAAGAGATTTATTTTCTGTTGCTCTTCTTGAAGTTTCTTCTTCTGTTTTAGTCTTGTGTATACAACATATGAGATTTCCTGTATATTATAAAGTAACTTCCATGTTGATGTTGATGTCCCCACTTGACTAACTGTAAGGTGCTTTTGTTTTGTTTACATCACTTTATAATGCATATTCTTCTAATAAATCACTTTTTAAACAATCAGTGATTGTTTGAGTGCTTCAAATGTAAAACAGCACCCCACATCTAAGCGCTGACTCCACCTATCTCATCAGCCAGGTGAAAATCTGGGTGAAAGTCCACATTAAAAAGATGGGGTTGGCACTTTAAGACCATTTACTGCACAGGTCAGAGAACAGACACTTCTATGGCAAGGTGGACAAACGAACTAGTGGACTTTCTTAGGGCCATAGATCTATATCATAAGATGTACATCCCACAGGCCAAATCCAGGGGGCAGCGATGCACAAAACAGTGCCTAGTCTGCCAGAAAAGAAGAAGAAGAAGAAACCTAGTGTAACCCGCTAGTTACTTCAGAGTTTGGACCAGAGACTAGGTTCGTGGAGGAGGGTTAAAGAGGAATTGACAGACACAATAACTAAATGGAGCCACAAGTATGTTGGAAGCAGTAAACTATATTAACAGTATGGAAAATAAAATAAAGTTCAGTGCAATGGCATCTGATCACTCAGTGGTTCACAAGTTCTTTTCAGTACAAAACCAAATAAAAATGTCCCATTGGAACAATAGCGTTCCTTTAATTGTTCCTTGAATGTTCCTTTAATTGTTCCTTGAATGTTCCTTTAATGTCTCGTCGTTATTAGTCAGCGCGCTTTGTGTGTATGTCAAATCAGGGAAAAGTCCAAAGAGTCAGGGGTCACACGTCAGGTGTGTGTGTGTGGTGGTCCTACCACAGACACTATCAGTTAAGGTGAAGAAGGGGTTGGATGTCCTCTTCCGGCTCAGGTGCTGGTTCCCTACTCCGTTGGCAAGGAAAATCTTCACTGGCTCGCCATCTCCCTCAACCAGGAGAATCCAGATCCACCTCTAAAGGTTTCTATAGGGTCTCAAAACCTAGCCTGTATAAAGACAGGGCTATCACTACACAGAATCATCAAACTTCTCTCATGGCCATATTCAATACATAAATCTCAACACACTACTGGAACACAATAGTGATTAAATGAATTATCTTTTTAACTGTACAGTTCTTCCCTTTTTTTTAATCTTAAGGTGAGTATTTTCACACATTTTTAAGCATTTTTAATCAACATGAATTATTTTAGCTATTTAACCATGAATTATGATCATTTTAGCTCATGTTCCCACATGAAATATGGTTCATTTTAATAGCAGCATTTAACAAGACACACACCCTACAGTGCATCTCAAAGTGAACACACAGGAAAATAAATAGCACACCTCATTTGTTTCATCAGATTATCAGAGCAAAATATGCAGTTTTAACTCTTAAAACACACAGTAAACAGTAGCGGCAGGTCACGTTCATGTGTCAACAAGTTTCTGCCATCTCACGTGCTGAATCACGATGCGGCTACTACGGTTAGCATGTACTAATGCTAGTTAGCTCAAGCGACTCACCAAGTCTCTGCCAAAAATAATAACCCACAGATCCTCGACCACCTCTCTGCTGCAGGTAGGTACACTTCCACGGGTTACTCTGGGTTATTAAGTGAGTTAACAACCGCTGTTTTCATGACTTCTTATGACTTTCTCTTCCGTGATTTCCCTCTGCCCGTACCGTTACTCTGACTCCGTAGCTCTGACTCCGCACCGCACTACTCTGCATTCT
>JAJHUR010077326.1:19735-53307 GCA_027495735.1 Lutjanus campechanus | reverse complement strand
AAGTCCCATTTATGTACTTTTAAATAATTAATTATTTCATGCCGATCAATCATAACAGACGTGAGGAGAGACGAGCTGCGGGGGGGTTTGAAGTCGCGTGTGTGACGCTGGACTCCTCCACAAAAACGTTTATGACTGCGCTGCGTTATTATAAGTCATGATGAAGAGTCAGACTCTGTCTCTCCTCTTCATCTCCTCGGTGTGTGTCTGTGTGCAGTTTGCTGTCTGCTGTGGTCTAAAACATCCTCACTGATGTAAACTGTCAGAGTGACACTGATGTAAATGATCCTGCTGCATAAATACAAAAATATGAATATCCCGCATCGTTTGATCATTATATTGACTGAGCTGAATAAAGGTGAGGATTTTTCTCATTAGAGGACAATATTTTATTAAAGAAATAAACTATTATCAACAATAATAATATTAAATAAATAAATGCATATAAATACTGTAGTAACCTTTTCCTACAATACTGTACTAAAAATTTTTTTTACTATATTTTGAAGCGTGTTTATTCTGCTGCAATGTATCTGTTTTGTGAGAAACAGTCATTTTGACATATATATTCAGAAGAAAAGACTATATTGCAATATATATCGTTACCACACATGCTTCAAATTATACCTCAATATAAATTTGAGGCCATATCGCCCAGCCGTACTTCCATTATAAGTTTTACACCGCGACATTTATACCGCGATATATACCGTTACCGTGAAGGGATTCAATTTATACCGTGATATGAATTTTGGGTCATACCGCCCAGCCCTAGTCACAAGTTTGATGCCCAGACAAGAAACATGTTTGGGTTTTTTGATCCTAAAGCCCCTACAAAGTCATGCTCCACCCATGCAGGTGTTTTCACTTAATATGCCTGATAAGTGTTATTTTTAAATTTGATTTTATTATAATTTTGTAACTTGCAGACCGAGTAATCATTACTATGGATGAGCAGTTGTGTATATAATCAATGCATCATTTCATCATTTCATCATTTCATTAGCCTCTGTTCTCTTGTATAGATTGCAGGCGTGTGTATCTCACTGACTGAGAACAATTCGATTCGTATCTCGATACATGTTCAACGATACAATATATCTTAGACATTTTTAAATGGCCATCGATTTGATACAATTCAGCTCTGTCACAATAGGATATGATATGATGCAATACAAGACAATGCAATGTGTGAATCTTGACATTTTGATTCAATTAATGCTATATGTGTAAAGTGCTATTAGTTGCAAAAAGAAATCCTGATAGTTTTACTAAATATAGTAACAGGAGACACAGAGAAGGAGACACTACAGTGGTGTTAACATCTTATTATGAGTCTCATGTGTAAATGAGATACTGTAGCCTAAATGAGAATCTGAACAAACTCTAAAACTGTGTAAAATATTAGTATTTTTGCAGTCAGATGATCTGCTGCTCTGTTTCATATGAAGAGTGTTGTGGTTTTGATTAGTGTGGGGGAACAATGATCTCTGTTACCTGCTCTCACAGTGACATGATGTCTCTGTGGGTCAGACTCGCAGCTCTGTACTCTGCTGTCAGACACGTTTTGCATAAAATATTTGCAGCAGTGTTTCTTATCTTTTTAATAAAACCCAAACTTATTCTATACTTGCGCGTTATGAAAATTTGGTGGCGAGACGCAGTACAGTGTCACTTCTGTCGCTGTCGAAGAGGAGACACGAGTGAATCCTAATAGATTGTATACTGTTGATGCTGAAACTGAGTCTGAACTTCCACAATTTAATTTGATCAACAATCCCATCAAACCCACAGACACAATACAGTCGTTCATGACTTAAATTACTGTTTGTTCCCCACATGGTGCCCCTGAAACGTGCTCTGTAATTCCATGGTCATGTCTTTTAATATTAAGCAGTTTCTGATTTGTAAAAATTGTCGACATCCAAGTTGTAATTAGGACTGGGAAACTTTTTCCTGAAAGCTCAGAAAACCAAACAAACATGGAGTCCTCATGTCAGCCAAAGTCCTGTCATTCAAGGTAATTAAACCAGAGTTAATGGAAATGGTGCTGTATTGTCAATGCACACTATTCTTAATCCTCACACAACAAACTGCAATCATGCTACAGTCTTGGGATTTCAGACGTTGTGAACTTGAACTAGTTGTGAGAAAGATAATCTTCTCCATCTCTAAAATCCTTTATGACGTGAATGTTTTCCTCCTCGATAATCAGATTTTCGCTTGATATTTACTAATATTTGCATACTTTCGTTTTTTTTTCTCTCTCTTCAGGCCTCAGGAGAAATGAGTTTCCCAGCATGTTGGTCCAGCATTTTCCTTCCCTCTGTGCATCCATCTATCCATCCACCTCCCTGCTTCACTTCCTCTTTTACACGTTTCTTTCCTGTTCTGGCTCCTCATTTGCCAGACAGGGAGTGTTTTACATTCTCAAAATTGTATAATTTTCTGTCCGTACAATAAAAACAATGTATATTGGAGACTTGGAGAGTGTGTGTTTATTTGAGTGGGTATTTTACCAGGCGTGCATTGAGGGAATTTCTCTAATCCCATACATTTAGACTGGTTTACATTTTCAGCACTCAGCAGCAGCTGCTACAGCCCGCCCAGCAGTCTGTCTCTGTACAGTGAGCTGAGTCTACTGTACACATACTAAACAGCTCTGGACTGTGCCGTCAGGAAAATTCTGGGTGTCTTGAATGTCAAGCGTCAGGGAAACTATAAAACTTGGCTCATAAGTGATACTCAAATGTGTATGATTCATTTGGGCTGGACATTTCGGGAAAATGAACTCAGTTTTTCTGTTTAATCCCTTCGAACTTTCTTGTTTTCTACTTCCACTTAATTCTATGACAGTTGTGTTATCTAAGATTTCATGTCCACTGAAATAAACATTTTGTTTATGCAGTCTAGAATAATCAGAATAACTTTCAAAAACTTAATTGAGCTGAACTGGCTGTGTACTGTTTCCTTCAGCGCTTGCTGTGGCTCTATTCAATTCTGTTGAAAACTTGCAGGGTGTAAAAAGCCGGTTGAGCAATAAATGTTTAAAACTGGGGGAGAGAAAGCCTTCCATCATTTTAAATATCCCTCGAAGCAGGGAAAAGAGGATCGACACATTTGTACGGAGTGTAAGTGATAGAGGGCTCAAAATAGTACTCTAAAGAATTAAACCAGAAAACGTGAATTTGAAAAATACTTATTATATATTCTTGTGAGAGTGCACAGAGCTGGTATCAACATAGTATTTCATTAAGCAGATGTGGCTGTTGTCGACCAAGGGATGGATTTACCAAGCAGCCCTACAAGGAACAGCTCCGGGGAGCAGGGGGAGTCATAAACCAAAGAGTCTTACGTATGTATTACGTAACTGCTGATAATTATTTTTAAATATTTTAAAATAAAATGTTTGTTTACAGCAGAATAGTTAGAATATAACCTGCTTCCTATAATATTTTGTAGAGTGTCCTGTAGTACAGTATTTTGAATAATATGAAGGTATTTCAGTGTGGAGCTGATAATCCATCCTTAGGTTGATCTTCGTCCTCAGGAAATCATCATGATTTGCTGATTTGAACAGCATTAGATGGAGTTTGTTTAGTTTGTGCTTGTTGAGGTGCATAATGATCACTGTACAAATCCTGGGAATGATTTTGGCATTACTCTGAATTAAAAGTATGAAAAATGCTTAATTTTAACTATAATGTGATTTTTATGGTTAAGTTAAGTTAAGTCTCTTACTGTGGAAGTTAGCAAGTATTAATTAATTAATCATCAACAATACATACAAGTAAAGTTAAAATGAACAGCTGGTAAAATAAACAGAGTGACACACATTGAATGCTGTGGGTGTAAAGGAATTCTGTAAACTGTTTTTTGCAATCGCATTTATTGTAATTTCTATGTGATGATTAAGGCTTCGAGAGTCTGGAAATTTTTAGACGAGGCATTTTCAATACTCGATGGTATTGAAGTTCAGTACCGAGCTCTGTGAACATGTGAATACAGCACGCTGCAATCTAATTTTAGTCCAGAAACCAAGAACTATCAGATTCTTTTACATCTAATCAGTGCGACTGATGGCCTGTAAAATTTAACCTAATGTTGGTGATTTCTTCATTATACTGCCTCCCCTGCTGGAATCAGCAGAAAATATTTTTTTTCCTGTCATAAAATTATTTTCTCACACTGAAGTTTCTCTCAGTTATTTTTTCACATCTTTTGTGTGATCTTGTCAATCTGATGTCCTTTTCATTTTGCTTGAAAAGAAACTTAAACGATCAATCAGCTTGAGTATAATACAACCAGAAAAACAATATCCAGCGTGTTAATAAACTCAGCAGAATTTTTGTTTTCTTTCTTGTGGTTTTTGGTCTTCAACCCAAGATCAAGTTCATCATCTTCAAGTGGCTGATTTCCCCGACCCAAGAAGGATTATATTTGGTAAATGAAGCTTCATGTGGAAAAGTGGTTTGGGAAGTGTTCAGAAAATGATAACACAGGCAGTTGTTTTCTGCATGAAGTGTGTTGGAATGCGGCTCGTTTGATTTTTAATGCGTAAGACTGGTGGAAAAAACGTCTTTGCTCTGAAGTAAGTGGTTGTCAGAGATGATTTGCTGCATGTCCACTCCCATCAGTGGACCAGCTTATGTGCATTTTGGCCAGACATTTAGTCTAATCAGTCCCTCCCTTCACATTCCCACATACTTGGTCATGGAGGACTGTTTAACAACTTTATCGACTCTGCAGTCTTTCTGAATCTTTCCTCATCTCGAAGCAGAACACACACAGAGGAACACACTCCTCTGAGGTCCGTCTGCCTTTGACCTTAACGACCAGATCCATCATCATTATCACTCAGCATGTGATCCAGTGAGGTGAAAGGAGCACCATCTGCTGTTTGACTGATGCTCCATACACGTCGTCATCTGACTGGACACATCCTAAATATAGAGGCCACAGAGTCCACAACTGAGGGATGAACTTTCTATTACAGGATCACATTCCTGAAGATGCGGTAACACCATGTATTCTCCACAGGAGGGAATGTTTAGTCACACTGCAACCCCCTGTCCCCCTCCTCCTCCTCCTGCTGCTCCTCTGTGCTCCACATCCCCCTGTTTCCATGCTCTTTTCCAGCTCAGATGAGATGAGGTCTGCTGCAGCTTCTCTTCCCGGACGTCCCGGTGGAGCACGGGTCGGATGAGATGTAGATCTGTGTGTGTGGAAAATCTGCCTCTCTACGTAGCCACGTCTCATACTGCAGACTGTTCACATTCATCCTCTCACATTTTTCTGTGATGGAGTCGACTTTCATCTTCATAATTCTTATTTGTTCTGTGTGGCAAACTAACCTATGATATGAATATCAAAGAACCTTGCAAAGCTCTTCGACTTTTCTTACGAGAGATTTGACTTGTCCACAAATGTGCCTCTAAATTTAACATGGCACTCCTGGATGTTTTGGTGCTCTTTATGAAAAAAAAACTCTCCAAATTGAAATATCTCAACAACTATTGGATGGATTGCTCTGAAATTTGGCAGATATATGGTGGTGCCTGGAGGATGAACCCCTAGTAAGTCACCAAAAAATGAAAATTCAGTCATTATCTACTCACCATCATGCCAAATAAAGGTAGAATTTAGTTTTTCTCCCAAACAATTGAAGTGAATGGTGACCAGCTTTCAAACAGGAAAAAAACAACTGAAAAAAAATGCTGCTCGACTGGTGTAATCCAAGTCTCCTAAAGGCTCAACATGCAACATGTCATTCACTGCGCGCTCACACCATCACACCACACACACCCAGTTCAGACTGCACATGCATGTGAACGTGCCTTCATGCTAAGGATCATGTTGGGGCTTTAGGAGACTTTATTTCACCAGACGAGTAGTATAGAGGCAATTTAAGTTTGTCGTTGTTTTTTTCGGTTGTTTTATATGTCTAGTAGTGTTTTGTGGACTAAAACTATGAGGGTGAGAAGAAAACTTTCATTTCTGGGTGAACTATCTCTTAATACCATCGTCCACGGCACTCGCAAGCGGGGCCCCAAATCTCAGCTGTTTGCTGTTTTGGCTCCACAATTTTGGAACGAGCTCCTCTGTGACAAAGCAAAAATAATAAAAGCACCTTTTCCCTCTATCCTCTTATTGTTCTAAATATAACACTTGAAGCAATCCAGCCTGCTTCATAAAGTCTGATGTACTTCCATGACTTGCAGTTGTTGGATTGTGTCCATACGGTTGAATGCGCTTACTTTAATATAATACCTGGCTTACCCTGACTACTGCCACCAGTGGATCTGCCCTTTTTTCATGTTTCAACAGCTACGGGATGGATTGTCATGAAAACTGCTTCAGATGTGGCCTGATATCAACACTAAAATGTCAGTTTTCAACATTTACCACCACCACAAGTGTCCCGGTTTACACCACAATTAAAACAATGATCATACTTGTTCTCAGTGCTTCATCATGATCTGTCCCGCTCATTATTACCTAACCCGGGGCTCGACAACCTGCGGCTCTGGAGCCACATGCTGCTCTTTTGCCCCTCTGTAGTGGCTTAATGGACAGAACATTTTTTATTTTAGCATTTTGTCAACTAAAATGTGTGTCACAGCTACATCTACAGCTCAGCACCTTTTCCTCTAAATTTTGACGGTGGCTATTCTTATGTCTCCCTAGGCCACCTATGGATGCTAAATAGAATAGAGAATGTAACAGTTATGACTCTGGACACTTTTTTTATTTTTCAGCCAAAAGTGGCTCTTTTTATAATAAAGGTTGCAGACGTCTGACCTAACCCAGTATAAAAACATAAACAATGCACCAAATGTCTGAATTCAACACATAAGCTTCAATGCTTGTGACACTTTCTGACAGAACTTGTCAGTATGTTAATGGTTAGCTGTCATGCTGAGGAGAAAGTTGGTCTTTTCTAAAGATGCTCCAGGAAACTTACTCCTTCCTTCATAAAATAGCCAGCAACAAAATCCCTGCATTCGTGGCATCCTTTGAAAGGTGCTCTCGGTTGGGGTGCAGAGACAGTGTTTGTGGTAAGTCTCACTAGAGATGCGCTCACATCGTAATAATAATGAACCACGTGATGCTATAATGCCAGAAATGAAAGTGATAACAACTGTGACACAGTAAATTTCCACTGGATGTCTATAGCCTGCAGGCTCACGAAGCAGCATTGATTGACACAGAGGGATTGCCCCGTTAATATCAAATATGTTAAGTACTAAAATTACCAGCACAGTAAATAAACATAAGCCAGTAAATATAACAACTATCAGTATGTGAAGTGGCTGCTGAACAAGTAAAATATTTCAATATAATAACATTTTGTCAGCTATTTAAGGTCTGCTGTACAATTTATTCAACAGAGATGTTCTTACTTAATTAATTCATATTCATAATTACACCATGTCTTATGTAACAGAGACTAAATCTTATTGATTTTACTGTCAATTCTATGTCCATTGCCATTTTTTTTCTTCTTTTCTTTTTGTTTCTTTTTTTAGATCAAGCAATCACATTCTTTAAAAGCATGCGTCATACCTACCAACTCCTCACTAAGATAACAGTTTTTTGTCCCTTCCTTGCTCAGATAAGCTCTGAGAGGTTTCCGAAATCACTCCCGAGCAAGGAGTCCGTGATCAGAAGTGATTTAGGATTTAGACTTTTGATGGAAAGTTAGGAGCTGTCTGAGAGAATTCTCAGAATCTTTGCCCAGAAGTTATGACGAGGGTCGTCTTTTTAAAATGCTTTCAAAGTGCACTTAAGGACGCACAGATCGATGTCTCTGTCTCTCTGAAAATGCAAATAGCATCAATTTAATTTAAGCAGTTAATGGGCGCTCATGACTGTTAAATGATTTCCCCTTTTTTTCCGTTCACTCTCTGCACGTAAGCCACATCAGTTAGTCGAAAGAATGAAAGTTGGCCAGCAGATATTTGAAGCTTAAACCCGATGTTCAGATAGCAGCATTCAGACGGATAAGTAATCAGTCTGATGATCAGTGTTTGGTTTTCACTCGTCCTCTGTAGGGATTGAACCTGTGACCTTTAAAATCTATAACTGTAACCTCTGAGCTTGGACTTGTGCTTTTTAGGAAGTGTGAAAGAAATGTTGCAGCTCCATATTCCCTAATGAGAACAACTGTGAAGCACCATACAAGGCAAAAGGATCTCTGGGAGATGGAGGCAGGCGGCCAAACCAGCAGCGACTAATGTCTGTCAGTAAACTGACAAACCAAACATCAGGCAGGAGGAGGAAGAGGAGAAGGGTGATGGTTTGTGTGAGCAGACGGAGCATGTAGTCACCGTCTGTGGATGCAGCGATGGTGGTGACTATGTTGATGAAAGGATGGAGGGTCGGCAGTGCTGTCAAAGCAAACAAGCGGACCCACCGGAGAGCTCATTGGCCAGGTCAGCGGGTGTGTGGCCTGCAGACAGGGATGAGGTCTAAGAGAGTTTTTTGGCTGGACTCGAGGACCAGCGAGTGATGTGCCTGTGGTCCATGATAGAGCTCTGGACCAGGCACGCTGTTCTGTCTCCTCTGGATGGAGACTCACGTTGAACTAACCCAGGAAGCTGTGGATTTTGGCCTCCGTGAGCCTCCAGCTTGATATTTTCCTTCTATCTGTAACGGTGACAAGATATAGACCTCCTTCAGAGAGGCAGCATGGAGGAGAGTAGATACAAACAGTCCTGTGATGATAATCCCAGCTGACTTTTATACACATTAATATTGTGTTTACTTATTCCTTTTTAGTCAGTGTTCATATGCCGCAGGTTTACTTTTTGTGAACTCTCACACTGCATCGTGTGTGTGAATCATCATTCAGCTGTTGGAGTTAAAGATTACAGGACACTGATTGATGAGTCGATTACTCAATAAGGGATCCTCTTCCAAAGTGTTGCTCATCGTTTTTCCTCATTAAAAAGTCTTTCCTTATCTGATGGGATATAGAGTGTTGTATGTGGTATTAATTGTAAAGCTCACAGAGACTAATCTGATTTTGGGGTTATATAAGTAAAGTTGACTTGACTTAATTATTTCAAGTCATGTTTCAATGCCAAACATTCAGTGGCTCCAGCTTCTCAAATGTGAGGACTGGGATCAACCAAAACTAGACACTTGAGGCTCAAAACAATATCGATGTTTGAGACTCTAAAAGGTCTGATAACATTATTATTATTGATGGTTTATTTGATAGGGACAGATACAACATTGACAAACTAATCTGCAACACCTGTCCCTCAAAAGGCTTTTATGAAAATAAAGGATTGAAACGGTGAGTTAAAAAGAAGATAAATTGAGTACAACAAGGTCTCATAAAGCTAATTAAAAGCTGAGCACAGCAAGACACAACGAAGCACAAAGTTACAGATATTTTCAAGAATAAAACATTAGTACAGGTTTGTTGTTCAGTTGGGTAACTCTCTTAAAGATGGTGAAGTTTACAGCAAATTTCTAGTGATCAGGTAGTAAGTTCCAGGACTTTGCAAGGCAGATACCTACAAAAACAACAAAAGATACCTTATATTTCACAACTGGACAAAACCATAGAGTCTAGAACCACGCTGACCACTCTACTGAGGCACAGCAGTGCTTTCAGATAAATACTAATATAAACATGCTAACATGCTGATGGTTACCATGTTCATCATTACTTAAATGTGTTGGCATGCAAACATTTGGAAATTAGCACTAAATACAAAGCATAGCTGTGGCTGATGGAAGTGTCTTTGTTTTTGCAGGTATCGGTCATGAAACTGAAGTGTTGGGCAGATTAAACATTTAACCTGATGATGGAGGGAAACACAGGGGATCACTGCAGGTTTTTACAATCCATCCTGTGGAGAATGTAAATGAAAGTCATCTTTCAGCAATTCATATAATAGTTGTTGAGATTTTTCAGTTTGGACCAGAGTGGTGAGCAAAAAGACACACTGACATGGCCGTCTCCTGAGCCACAAAACCCGCAGCTGTGTAGCCAATGCAGTTTTTGGTTTAAGTTTATGAAATGTTTAGATTCAGTACTGTCATTCTAACAGAGATGAGTTTGTGATGCACCACCAGTGGCTGACACTGACAAGAACTGCAACGATTAGTCAATTAATCAATTAGTTGTCAACTATTTTGATAAAAGATTAATCATTTTGAGTCATTTTTAAAAGAAAAAATGGCCAAATTCTCTGATTTTACAGTAACTTCTCAGTTGTGAATATTTTCTGGTATATTTAGTCCTCTGTGATAAAACAAAGTCTTTCGAAAACATTAATCAACATTTCTGACATTTTATTTAAACAAACAACTAATAGATTAATTGAGAAAACAACATATACATATTGCCCTGCCCGGTGACTAAAGTTTACTGTGTTGACGTTCACTCTGCCCCTCTGAACCCAGATAGGGCGACCGATGTCAAAACAGTCTGAAGAGTTATATAATGCTTTTTATCGTCGCTGGCATCCGTCAGCAGCAGCTGGGCTGTGGTGAGTCTACGCACTGCATTTAATCCCTGAACAACACTTTGTTGATTAATTACCTTCTTGAGCTCTGTGCTTGAATTCCACAGCCGATGAAAGTTGTACAGTATGAAACCTCACTGGCTGCTGATCTGCACGGACGGGGCGCTTTCTGTTGTCTGGTGGGGACACGGACACTTGTTTAGAAGATGATACAGATACTGTGTAGAGAAGAAAAACTGTTGATGTAAGAGAAGACACCATATCAGTGCAGCAAACTGGTATGTAGGAGTTTGGACACTTTTGACATATTTATAGCTTCATTAGGCCCAAAAACATCACCACTAATCATTGCATTGTGCTGCAAAACCCTTGTCTCCGATTTACTTGAAAATATGAGGCTCAATATTTCCTTTTTTTGAGCACCTGGCTCAATACGTCAACCAATGAAATTAATCAGCTGATGAAATTAGTCTGCAATAACTTAATACTAATAAAATAAGTAATCATTTATCGTTTGACATTTTTGCAGGTAAAAATGCCAAAAATCCCTTTGTTGTAACCGCTCGACTGTGAGTATTTGCTGGTTTTCTAGACCCTCCTATGATAGAAAACCACATATCTTTGGGCTTGGGATGTTTGATCCGACAAAACAAGCAGCTTAATTATGTGAACTCAGGTTTTGTAAGTGATTAATCTTTCTGGACTAAAGCCACAGTCATGCTGGGGCCTTCGAGCCTTGTTTGAGGGTATCACAGCAGTAAATGTTAGGGGTTGAAAGACTTCTCTCATATGTTCCCTCTTGGTTGCTGCTGTCTGGTTACAAGCCTGTTTGACCTTTAGCCTCCTTCTGTCCACATATTCTTATATTAAAACAGGCTCTAAAAACTTTTTTTGACACGCCTCCCTTTAGAAGGAAAAAAGAAAGTTCACACCCTGCTTTTTTTTTTATTAATCATTAACAATGATGGAAAAATCAACAATTTAAAAAAGATCCAAGTTAGTGAAATAATGGTCAGCGTATTGTCATATTCATTCAGCATAGCTTTAAACTGTAATTTTCCTCTGGTAATCCACACCTCCTGGTAGTGGCTCTATGCCCCACCAGGGGGCCTGCTCCACAGTTTGAGAACCACTGGGTCAAAGGATAAGATTGTTATTTTTCTATGTTTTCCAAATTCAATACAATGACCAAAAAGTCCCCCCAATGTTTTAGTCTCTCAATACTTTCCTACTTCATCACCCTGTCTCTTTCTCTCAGCCATAAGTCCACTGGTTTCATCTGAACACGTAACTCTTTAAAAAGGAGGCACCAACATAAGGTTTTATTGTTTAAAAAGGCTCAGTCATTTACTTAAACAGCTGGGCATTGTAGTTTTTAGCAAATATTACTGTAACAGAGGTCAATTGTTCATTTGTTGGGGATTATTTACAGCAGTGAATCAATACAGATTTTGTGCTCTAGTACAGTGATTCACAACAACTGGACCGTGACGTGGTACCTGTCCACACAGTGATGGCTACCTGAGGTAAAGATGTGAATTTTGAAAGCTGATGTGCAAAAGAAAGAGTGAAAAGCTCCAAGAAAGAGCTTAAAAATGTCTTTGACTTGTTGGTACAGTGAGGTATAGCATTGCTTAGAAGTTTGGGGGATCCAGGTTTGATGCTTGTATGAATTTTGAAAGATGGTGTCAAAAAGAAAGAGTGAAAAGTTCAAAGAAACCTTGTCTGATCCAATAGCTTAGTTTGTAAGAGGACTGTTTAGGGGGTCTGAGGTTGTTTGTTTGATTCGCTGTGAGGTTTGATGAATTTATAAGGTCAGTGTCCAAAAAAAAAAGGGAAAACTTCTGGGTAAAAAAAAACTTTGACTGCTTGATTCAGTAGCTCAGTTTGTAGGAAGACAGATTACAAGTAGGAGGTTGTTGGTTCAATCCTTAAAAGGCACAATGAATTTTGAAGTCCAACGTCCAAAGTGAAGATGGATGAATCCTAGTGTGACAGGCACTTGGTGGCATGGTGGTATTGTTCACAGCTGGGAGAAGCATGGTGGTGTGGTGTCTGGTTCGATACCTGATGATAAGGGAGGAGGTTGTGTCCCTCTCTGGAGAGAAAGAAACAGCAGATCATAGGACAAACGGCCACAAGCAGTTGAAACTTTACTGAAATGGAACATTTTTATAAATATTGTAACTTACAGTGATGTTTTAGGCATTAGCCTGTGTTGCTGAGGCACTTCTCTGGTCAGACATCATGTTGATATTTCATTCATCATCTATGGTTTGAGTTAGTATGTGATATCATGACCTAATGAAGATCAATGACTTTACCTTTGAGTGCTTCAGTTTAACTTCAGGAACTAACAATTCTCACTGAGCTAATCCTGAGATTGGTCCCTTGTATTCTATTCATTTCCATGGAAATGACTCACTAGAACACAGCCTTGATTTGATCCCCGCACTTTAGATCATAAAGTATGCAGACGACTAGCATCTTATCTCACTGAGCTATTCCTGACGTTTGAAAGACAATGTGTCATTGTTGTATTCATTGCTCACAATACTGAGGAATGTACAAGAAAAACAGGGCTGGGTTTTGATTGAGTGATTAGTCAGCTAAGGGAGCCAAGATTTGAACCTTTCACTTTCAACCTTGAAGCCTCAGTCTATCTTGCTGAGTCACTTCTCTGGTGAGAAAGCAGGCGTTCATTGTTGTTCTTGTTCACATTAACAACAACAGAAATACATAAATCTTTCAGTAGTGAGAGAACAGGATTTGATCCCTCACTTTCACATGTTGTGCACTCCTGACATGTTGGCTGCTTAACTGTTGAGCTATTTCTTAAGCTAATTGATAAATTGTTTGTTGTTCACACTACTAACATCAAAACAGGGATTTTTTTTGTGAGGATTCAATCTTTTCTCTCAGTTGGGTCCTGATCATCAGGCGTCTTTGCTTCCTTTGCTGAACAACAGAACACATGGAGTTCTTCACTGACGAGAACAACTGAGCAGTATACGTCCAAAATTCATCCTATGCTATTATATTTATCTATGTTAAACTATCCTATGAATGTCTGAATAAATGATGAATGTCCATGTCATTTATTTCTAAATAATTTATTATTTCTAAAACTCTCTTGTCTTTAATAAGATGAAACTTGGTACACAGTGGGGACGGCAAGCAGCAGCAGCAAAACACATGCATTTTATTCAGGAAATCCAAATATTCCTGTTAGAATATAATCTTCTAAAATGGTGACTGGTTTCTTATTAGACTATAAATTGGTTTGATGGTATCTAAGTTTTGTATATTTCTGACTAATTATAGCGTAATTAAGGTGTATGATGTCTAATTAGGGTATAACTGTTTGTTTACAGTCTGATAAAAACATATTATATCCAGTTTTTGTCTAATTTGACACAAAATGCAGCTTATTACGTTTTATTAGATTCACTGTACGAGACCACTAAATGTGTAGTAATCTGCTGCTGTAAATAGTCCCAAACAAATTAACTATTTACTTGTGTTTAAGTGATGTTTGCAAAAAACTACAATGCTCAGCTGTTTTAGGAAATTACTGAGCCTTTTTAAAAAATAAAACTATATGTGAACGATTGTCTTTGTTTATCAAATGTCCCCCTCCACTCAAAAATCTGTTTTTTCTTATTGTTACTTCACTTGGACGTTTAAGCTTCGCGGTGCAGTATGATGCATGTGCAGAGTTTGTTTTCACAGTCATCTGCTGAAGTGGAAACTTTCTCTGTGCTCACCTTAAATCTCTGCAACTTACACAAGTCTGATGTGGAAACTTGCAGCCTCCATTTCACAAACACCGAGTCTGAACTTTTCATTCAAGTGACAGACATCTTGTGTCCAACGTATTTGCATATTCACAGATTCTGAATGAGGAAGAAGAATGTGGAAAACCGACGTTGGACAGAAAATGTTGTTTTTCTTCTCAAAACATGTCTGGAAATTATCTTTTAAGCCCCTGTCTGCCTGTGGTAATAGTCTTTTGGACAACAATCAAGCTCTTTGGCACAAAGGAACCGGGATCAGAAAAAGTTGATCAATTTCCTGGGTGGAAATTAGTCACGTTACAGATACTCTCAATGAAGGAAACAAAAATACGTAAGGATGGAGAAATTATAATAAAATATAAATAGAAGAATGCAAAATGCATATTACATTTATCACAAAAATAATAGAACAGAATAACATATACTGTAATATGTGCCTTATTCTTCAAAGAGTAATGACAGTACTTATGTAAAGACATAAAATACAATGTATATAGGAAAAATAGAAGATGAAATAGATAACAACAAATATGAAAATAAAAATAATGTAAGAATTATGTACACAAATGTGCTTCATGTTACAATGTGTAAGGTTTAAATAATAATAAATAATAAAATTATTGCACATGATTGTCATGTCAACACTTGTAGAGTTAATACCATGTTAGTTTTGGTCTCTAAATGAGATTTGTTGACAGTAAGATAAATCTACAATATCACCAGATTGACCAGAGATGGGGAGTTAAAAAGTACAAATACTTTATTAATGTATTTAAGTAGGTTCCTCAGAAATCTGTACTTAACTTAAGAATTTATTTTTCTGATGATTTTTTGCTTTTACTCTCTACGTTTTAAAACAAATATCTGTACTTTCTACTCCTTACTTTTTAGAAAACTGTCTTGTTACTTTACTTTTAATGCATTTGAGGGGAATTATGAATTATTTTTTATTTTGCATCATTTCAACCTAAATTTATGGGACAATAACACGGTGTATTAATCAGTGCATATTGTGACAGATGTAACAAGATGAAACAGACAAGACTGGGAGACTCGACTGTGGAGAAAATGTGAGGTTCAGTTAGCTTTGCACAGACACAGCCAGTAGAAACGTCCTTCAGTGGGATACTTTTTATGTTCATTCTTTCAGTACATCTCAGAGCTTGTACTTTGTCACTTTTACTTGAGTAAAGAAGTTTAATTTGTATTTCTACTTTTACTGGTATTTTTTTTAAAACAAGTATCGGCAATTCTCCTTGAGTAAAGACTGTGTGTACTTTTGCCACCTCTGCCAGACTCATCTTTTAAATGTCGTGCTTAAATGTCTCATAACAGCAGTTGTTTAGGGAAGAGTGTCCCCAGTTTCCTTTTCCATATATTCCCGACTGTTCTGGGAAATTTAACCAGCACTTGTCTGGTTACAGAGGTCTTTTTCTCTGACCTATAGGCTCCCTCTGTCTGGATACTCTTTGGATAAGAAAAGATGTATGCTCCCTCAGTTTCCTGCAGCTGCCTGAGAGGAGGTTTCCATCTTCTGGGTGTCAGAACAGCTGGACACCAGACCTCCACAGCTGGGGAGACCTGTTGGAAAGGCTGACGGCTGACAGCTCACTGCAGCGTGGAGCACTGCTCTCTGGGGAGGATTCACTCAGAAAAAAAATCTCCACAAAATGGAGAAAAATAAAAAAGTTTTGGACACAGCCGGGTCTGCCCATTCTGGGAATGCAGGCTGGAGACAAACTAAACAAGCATTAGTTCTGGAGAGTGAAAGCGCAGATCTGCAGCCTGGTGAAGGTGGTGCATGGTACAACACGGTACTGCACGTTGTCTAACACCTCAGCCACCAGCACCTTTTTCCTCCTCCCTGTCGGTGTGAGTGTGGTGGAGGATATTGTGGTATGAAAGTGTGCTTATAACACTGCGCCTATTCATGCCGTCTGTCCATTCATCATCAGCATTTAGAGAATACAGGCAGAACTGTTTGGATTCCCGGCACAAGGCTGCTCCAAAATATGAAACCTGAACCTTTCTGTCCAGTGTGAACACGGGCGGAGTAAATATTAGCACTCATGGCTGAAGATGTGGAGGCCAAGACTGTGCTGTGTAGAATAAATACTTAAATGGAGCGGTTTTCTTGCCAGGATGGAGGTTTTTCTTTTATAGACTCAAGTCTGAGAAACACAAACTTTTCTCTGCAGTGAAGCTTGAACTGATGAAGTTCTGACTCAGCCGTGTCTTTCAACTGTTGTTTTACTGTTTCAGGCTGAGGCGATGATCTCGCCAAACCGTGGACACTGGTGGAAAGAAGCAAAGGACGTTTACTCAAATATTGTACTTACAGGGATAGTTCAGGTTTCTGGGGTTGTATGAGGTACTTATCCACAGTCGGTGTAATAATCTAAACTATCGCTTTAAGTACATACTTCTACTCCACTACATTTCATAGGCAGATATTTCGCTTTTTACTCAACCACATTTATTTGACGGCTGGAGTTACAAGTTACTTTGCAAATTAAGATGTTACCCAGAAAACAGAGGGGGAGTTTACAGATTAAACTCTCCAACAAAATTTTGATTAGTTCAAATAAACTCTACCTCAAAGAACTACAAGAGTAAAATGCTCTGTAGACATTAAAAGCATTGATCTGACCATAATAATCTGATAATACAGTTTATACTAGTTTAACACTGAAAAGGAGCATACATTTGTTCTGCATTGAGTATTTTTTATTTTTGATACTTTAACATACCTTTTAATAATAATAATAATGATACTTAAAGTTTACTTAAGTGACTTGATTAATGCAGGATCCTTACTACACTGAGGTTTTACTTGGCCGGTGTTTTCTAAGATACACATGATGAACTGCAAACTATCTCGTCAACTCAGATTTAATTTATAATTACTCCGACGCTTAAAATAATTTAATTGAATGAGAGAGTTGAAATATCTCATTTATTTTAAAAATACAGACACTACAAATCAATGACTGCACAACTTTACTCCTGCAAATATTCAGCGAAGATTTATGGTGGAGACAGTTGGGATTTCTTTTAGCAAACCAAGGCATGTGGATAAAGATGTCATGACACTTGTGAATCGTGTCTGTGATACCTTCAGTGATGGAGAAAACCTCATTATTTAGTCAATTTCTGCACTTTTCTGTTTTAGAGCAATACGAACTAATTTTAAAGACAATTTACAGGCTAAAATAAAGTGTTTGAAAATCACAAAACCACATCTGAAAACTCAGGTTGCTGCTTTATGATGTCAAAATTGATACTACAAATGAACAACTACAGGATCAAAGGTGATCAGAATCCCGCAGACCCCTTGATGACTTTTCTTAACTAGCAGATTCTCCACAAGGTCAGGTTTATGTTAGACTGCACATACCACTGCCTTTATCTACACCAGGCTGTAGATTTAGAGCACCCTGGTTCAAGTGCAATATGAGTAAAAACTCCTTTGTTCCCTGTGCAACAACCTTGTTTAATCTGCGCATGTAATTTATAATTTTAGAGAATATTTTGTGTTTTATTGTAACCTGCATGTTGTATGTACTAGAAGCATTCTGAACTTTTTGTTTTTGTTGTTGTGTTGTTTTCTACACATGCTGTTATTTTTATCTTCGACTGTATAGGTCAAGTTTCTCACTTGGGATAATAAAATGTCTCAGCTGAAAAATGCTACAAATCCAAACTTCAAAAAAAGAAAGACTGACCTGTGGAGTTCAGCTGAAGAGGATCAGTTGTTTCCTGTCAATGTGGTCTGTTAACAGCACACTCACACTCCTCTGTTTACCTAAAACGACCTGTGACCTTTTCTGCTGACAGCTGGTTTTGTCTGCACCTGTTGACCTTCAGTCAAACATGGATGTAAATTATTTAACTGTTCATCTTTGCATTAAAATTATATATAATACAGTTATAATTAATCAGAATCACTGTTACTTACTTGGTCAAACAGCAGCGTTGATGTCTGCACGGCTACACTGAAAAAATATCTTTCACCAAGTCAATTAAATAGTGACTTAACCTGCAGAACTTGCGGGACTTGCAGTGCAGCGTTAAGTATTATTTTCCTTTAACAAGTGTCAGTCTGTTGAAATGAAGCAAATCAAAAGTTCATTTAGACTTGGTTTTTGCATTGGAAGTTAAGCGAAATGATCTCATTCGCCTGGCGTTTTTTATTTGTTTGAAGAAAATAAGACTTCAGTCACCGCTGGACTCGGTGACTTGTTAACATGAATATGTGCTGTAGTTCGGTCCCTGGCAGTCAGAGCGGCATTAATGGAGCTTGGCCCTCTCATGCGTTTGTTCACATGGTGTTTTTATGGAGGGAAACGTCTCCAGCGGCGGCCCTTCATTTCTCCACAGGCAGGCAGACCGCAGACTTCCTGGAAAAGGCCTGGTGGCTGATTCACAGACCAAAAAAAGTGTGTGGTGGGCACAGATGGGCTGACACGCACCAGATGACCTTTAAACTCAGATATGTATAAACTGGCATACAGATGGTTAAAGTATCTGGTGAAGCTTCTGCAGCATGATGCTAAAATCTTCACTGAGGACTTCACTGTATCACCGTCAAAGGAGTTAACCTCAAGTGAAGAAATGAAGATGTGTAAATCATTAAATAAGTTTTAACAAATATTTAAAAATAACATATTGAAGAGATATAGGATAAAGGAGCAAAGATGTTAACTGGAATAACGTGACACGAGGATGTGTAAGGTGCCTTGTTTGATGAGTTTTTCTGCCTCATGCTACAACCTTTTCAAATGTGAAATGGATATTATTTATGTTATTACAGATATTCTGCAAAATATGTTTAGTTATTCTAATTTGTTTTGTTTTCCTGTTCATATATTTTGTTTAATTTTAACATGTTAAAAAAAAATTACATTTTATTTTACACCTGAATGTTTTAGAATCCTTGTGTGATTTTTATTTGGCTTTTGTTTGTTTTCTTGTTTGTATCTCTGCTGTTCTATCTGCAGTTTTTTTCTTTTTCTGTGAAGCACTTTGTAACCTTGTTGAGAAAGTGCTTTATAAATAACGTTTATTATTATTAAATTATATTGTTTTCTTACTCACTCCACTGTACATGATTTGAACACCATGTACTGAGCAGAATGTACCAGTCTGTGTATGATTTCATATACCAAGTTTCTGATATAACTTCTAGATAGAATTGTGTAAAATCATGTTTTTTGTGCATCAAAAAATAAAACTGCTGAGACTTTTTCATCGTCTTTGAGAGTTAAATCCAAGTTTCAAAATTGCCACCATGGGAATAAAGTGAAAGTCTGCTGACAATAAACTCACAAATTTGTGCCCCAGACCTCAGCTGATCGGGGAGATGATACAAAAATGTATTAAAAGTGCCTTCACAGTGACACATCTTTGTTAATAAGGTGTGTATTAAAGAGGGGTTTCAATGAAAATAAACCAATAAACAAAATAATAAAATCTGCATTTGCCCTGATGCGTGTAATCAAACTAGGCCTCAAAGTCACAAACAGGCCTTAAGTCCAGTGTTTCTGGCCGTCTGAAGGGCAGGGGCAGAAAAAATAAGAAGGGCACCAGCTGTATGCAGTGGGGCACCAACATGCTGAAAGTCATGATGCACTTTATCATGTTTTCTACTGGAGTGGGACCCTACAGGGCACTTCATCATGTTGTCTTGGACAATGGGCCACTCTAGAGGGCACTTTATCATGTTTTAAATACCAGAAGGACATCCAAGAGGGCACTTCTGCTGCATTTTTTCATCAAGATGAATTGTGTGTGCACGCGCCTGCATGCATGTGTCAGCACAGGTCAAAGCCTAATGGCTGAGGGGATAAAACTGGTCCTGACCCCGTTTGTTTTGAATGCAGGAGCTGCATATCTCCTAGCAGAGGGCAGGATGTGAAAGCAGGTACTGAGGCTTTCTTCACTGTCCTGTGGTCAAAGAGCTGCTAGAGGGTTGGGCACCGCAACCCCCAAGACTCCGCAGTTTGGCTTTGTTGGTCTGTGAGAGCCCCCCTGTACCAAGCCAGAAAAGAGAAAGTGAGGAGGTTGTCTATGTGGCAGGTGCAGAAGCTGCTGAGGATGGGAGGAGCTACATCCAGATGCCTCAGTCTTATGTCGGAGGTAAATCCACTGCTGGCACTTTTTCACAAGAGTTTGCATGTTGCTATTAAAGGTTAGCCCTCTTTTTATTTTATTTATATTTTTAACCAGATAAGTCACTTGAGATGGCTCCTGGTGATCAGAATAACCCACAAGTCAACTCCAACATTCAGTTGAAATTAGGAAAATGGAAAATGACAGCACGTACCAAAGAATGTGTGACTGCTCCAGATCAACTGCACATTTCCAGCTGCTCCTGTCTCTATTTCATGTCACCCAGGTTTACCTTCATCCGTCATCGTCATGTCACAGTTCACACGCAACATTTTGAAGTGTGACGTGAGAAAAAGTAAAACACAGAGTGACACTGTCGTCGTCCTCCTCTCTGTTTCAGAAGGTGTTCTGCGTGTTGAACATGTCCAGCTGTATCACGGTGAATTATGATCGTGCTATCACTGTTGAAAAACGCGATGTGTTTTCAGGAACATTAGTTTGAGGCAGACTAAACACACACGTTGGCCTACTGTACACACACACAGAGGACCATAAGTCATCTGAAGTGGTGGGCACTACTGGCCTGCATGCTTCACATTTAAACAGCAGCAGAAATAAACATGCTGTAATTATTAAAGGTGGAAATGGACTGGATAATATATCCACAGACGTGTATCAAGATTGGCACGGGACGAAAATTATGACTTCATCAAAACGGAGACGACATGAATGAAGCCTATTTATATTTTTAAAAAAGTTAAGGGTTAAACAAAAAGTCTCAGCTGATGTTAAACATTAGAGTTGTAGATTCAGTTTATTTGTAACAAGTAGAGTGATTAAAAATGATGAACTGTTATAATTATAAACAAGTTTTTGAAGAAAAAAGCTTGTAGTGTTTAGATGAGGTTTCAAACCAACTTCTTACTGAAAACATATCAAGTGAATAAATCAAAAATGCTGAGGAAAAGAATGTATCTTTAATCTGTGTATATACACTGAATTACTGCTGTTGTTGCTTGTTATTGTCATTATTTTGTCATTTTTCTTGTTTTCTTTTATTATACATCATCTTTCTCATCTGTTTTGTAAAGTGTGCTTAGGTGACTTGAAAGGCACTTATAAATAAAATTTTATTATTATTTAGACTGCACAATTGTAATATGACTTGGGGGAAATTATCATGTTCGTATCACAATTTTCATTTTCACTGAAACGGACCAAACAAACATGTTCTGTTTTCTTCTTCTGTTGAAGATTTGTAGGCCAATTAATTGTGCAGCCCCAGTTAATATATAAAATTATGCGTTATCTGCCTGTGGGATCTGCACTGAAGGACACTGACACAGTTTTTAACAAGCTGTAAATATAATTTTTGTTTCACTACTTTTTAGAGCATTTTTTATGACAAAATAACTACAACAGAAATCCAGTGTTTCTAAATCATTAAATCATATTTTAAGAAATCAAAATCCTGATTCTTGGTGTTTGTCTCATATTTAAGTTCCGTCTTTGCTAGCATTCACTCAATCTAATGTACAGAGGCCACCGGTGGAGGAAGTATTCAAATAATTTACTTAACTAAATAACAGCAATACCACAGTATAAATACAGTCCATTAAAAATAAAAATCCCCACAATTTCTCTGAAGTACAGAAATATGAACAACAAAATGTAAAGTACTCATAATGCAGAGTGGCTACTGTCAGTTTTCTGCCTGTATATTATTGTAGTATTATTATTATTGATGTATTAATATATAATCTGTTCTTTAATGTTGTTGGTTGAGGTAGAACTAATTTTAAGTGCTTAATATACACTTGCTTGTTTAATCTGTAGCAACACTTCATATTATTTAAACTGATGTTTTGTTTGTAAAACTACCTCAAACTTAAGCTGAAAATGAGCTGAAATGAAACATTATGAACCACAGACACAGAGAGGCTGAAGAGCCTCAGACAAAAGAAGTATCTTTAGACCCCTCTTTTCATTACATTGTAGTATGTAAAATCGGAAAATAAATTATCTTGTTTATGAAAAGCAAAACATAATAGGCCCATTTTGTCATTTTGTTAATAGACCAAGACTACAACAGCTGGCTCATGAACTACTGCTTTGCCTTAAAAAACCCATTTGTGATGAAGAGAAAATACTCTGAGAGGACATGAAGGACTCATTAATGGTGAGAGAAACTTTTTTCTTTTGCCTTTAACATATTCAATGGCCCTACAGAAACTAAAATGTAAGCACGAGGAGACGTGATGCTCGACTGATTACTGGTGCGCACATACTTCAGTATTTTAATGAATATTTGAATACAAATTAATGACAGAGAAAAGAAATGAGCTCAGGAGAGCAATTAAACTATTTTCTTTTTTTTCCTCCACACAAATTAATTAATGTAATGACGTTAATGAGGCCAAATGAGGCAAAGTGTTTGAAAAAAACAACGACTCAACGTTCAGAGATGATCCTCAGTCCTTGTGTATTGATGTTCTTACATATTACAGGTAGAATATACAGTACATGTATACTGGGGTACAGACAGGCAATATAAAATGGGCTAAAATTACCGAAGGATACAAAGAACAGCATATACAAAAGCTTATTTAATGATTCAAGTACCACTAACTTTATACTTCACTTCTGTGGAGAATTCAAAAGCATCTGTACAAAATGTACAAGAATTGTATCCCATGTTTCATTGGCTAATGGTTTCCTCTGTGCTTCATCTCACTTCATACTGTTACTGTCAAAGAAAAGTAAAGATTTTAGAGTTTTTACAGTAAAAAATGACAGATCCAGGACAGAACAGAACAGCTTCGGTCATGAAATCTGAAGAATTCATATGTGGACATTTTGCAGACTGCACATACAATATTTGTGTAACACCTTCTTTTACAGGTAATTTCGAAAATAATGTCCTAATAATTTCCTGGAAAATTTCCTTGAAATATCTATTTAATTTGCCTCTAATTACAGGGAAACAGAGACTGTGTTCGATTGCTACACTTTATTCTTTTAAATGATCTGCCTGCATATAAAGAGTCTTTTAAGTGCAACGTAGGTCAGCAGAACCTGCAAAATAGAAAATGTGTCAACTACATTTATAATCCTTTAAGTTCTCACGAAATCCAACTCAGCTCTTTCTACTGATTTTTTTCAGCAATCATCAATAAATGTATTTACATTTTGTAATCATCTGTCTGTCTGTGCTGACCTACACATCGTGTTTTCACATGCATGATAAGAACATCGTCCAAGACTGCCTGAAAGACAATGAATAAGAAAAAAATATTTCATTTGCACGCGCCATGCATTTTACATGATTTGGCCAATCAGGTGAAGACTTAGCTATTCATCAGCTACCCTCAGATCGACTGGTGTCAATTTGGTGGCGACCATGAAGTTAGCTATCACAAAGGCTGAGGAAGGAGAGAAGACCAAGGAGAATGTGGTTGCCAAAGACCTTGTGGTGAAAAAAATAACACACCACACAAAAACCACTTCTTATTTTTGGATTCAGGAGAGACAAAAAGATGAAAGTTGTGGCAACTTCCAGAGGAAGCAAGCTATTCGCAGTGCACACTTAAATATATATTTATCATCAGTTATACTGTCATCGCAATATTGAACAACGTTATTGCACATTGCAGATATTCTTCATATTGTGCAGGCCTACTGTGCAGTAGAATTCATTGTTAGCGGCTAGAATCCGCCATTTACTGGATTCAAATTGTTTACGCACAAAGGATTCACAGGAAACAAGGCATGAAAGCAATCCAGCGTTTGTTTGTTTTTGGTCAGTGGATCAGTCTTAAATATGTCAGCAAGTCATGGAACAAGTTGAAACAGTCACAGCGAACTGTTAGATGAAAAGCCGCCGACAACAAGGTGACCAACTCGGCTGTGACCTGTTGTTGTAAACAACTTGAAATTAGATCGCTCCCTCATAGCATAACGTATCAGTGACTGATTAAAAGAATGTGCGTTTTTTTTGGCTGCACTATAAACAGATCCACCAGGTGCTCCCTTGAATTTCTGACAAAGTAGTTGTGCAATAAATGTTGAGTAATGTGGTCCTGTGATACTATATTCCCTGTAATTAAAACCACGTTTCACAACTGTTTCCAGGAAATTTCCCATGAAATTGTTACTAGTTTATGAAATTTGCTGTTACTGGTATTTCTAGAATCAACAGGAATAAAATGTCCCCTATTCTTTATAGAGCCACATTAGCGTAAAGCTCTCTAACTCTACATCTTAACTTTTTAATCTCATACTGTACCAGCCTGATTACCCATCTTCTCAACGCGACTGTTTTAACTCCACAGAATCACGGCGCTGAAAGGCTGAGTGCCTCACAGACACATACTGCAGGTACTGATGTGGTGACAACATGGACAATTTAAAATCATGAGGAATGCGTTCAAAAATATCTAGCATTTAAAAAATCACAAAAAAAACCAAACGCCTATCTATTTAACATTACAGACGCATCAATAACATGTTCACTTCTATGATCACTGTACAAAGTCTTACCATCAAAACTGGTAAACATCAGTGGCAATTTAAGACGAAGGGATTTGTGCAAAAAAAGTAAAAGCATACTGCTGTGTATACGCTGCTGAGAAAGCAAAACTTTGATACAAAAAAGATCCTGTAGCATCTGCCTATGTTCAAAAAGAGAATCCTATTGAAAAAAGGAAGCACTTAAAAATTGAAATGAAGTATTTACCAGTCTGTCATGCACTTACCTCTTTACAGCTCTGACACAACATGCTCCTTTTTTAAAATCTATTTTTTATAAAAAGAAATTGTTGTTTTTTAATTTCTTCTGTCAGGAGGTGTGACATAAAAGATGAAACCTGGTCAAAATAACTGACAGCCTTGAAGGCAGCTCTACATTCAGACCGAGTTCAATTATCTTTTGATTTTTTTATGACTTTAAAATCCTATCAAAGGCTTTAACACTGTACCATTCACTTGTTGTAAAAGATCCTAGTGGGAAGCACAGTTTATAAAAGTTCCCCTTCACTCGAGAGAAATGCCTGTAGTTTTCACAGCTGTAAGACGCATAGAATTTGATGAAAGGGGCTTCTGCCACGTCAGATACAGTGACGCGCATCCAGCCGTGGCAGCACTGTGGCTTTAACGCTCGATGATGTTGGAGGGAAAGTGGACGATGTCTTTCCAGACATTGTTTTTTTTTTTTTGTCTCTTTTGGGTTGAGGAGACAGCGTCTCTGAGTGCTAGTGGACGCCGTTTCTGTCTTGTCAGGGTCTTTGCGGATCGTACTGCTGGTAGCGGTTCAGCTTGTCCGGGTCGTTGGAGGCCATGTGGGTGAAATCCTGGAAAATGTCCTGGTAGGTTTCATCTCCTGCAAGAAGAACAATGACACGATACATCAACAACAAAGACGAAAAACAAAAAAAGAAGGTCAGACACAGCAATGGTTCCCAACATTTGTTACACAATTATTTTTTGCTTTTATTGTGAATCACAGCTCATATCATGACAAGTAGATATTCTTCATTTTAAGGGAGCCGTGGAAAGATTGGGAACCACTGAGAACAGAGCTGCATTATTCAACCAACATTAACGACAGTAACTAAGTCTCAGAACAGTGCGAATAATTACTTCAGAGTTCATCTTTTGCTGTTGCCCAGGAGTGTTTTCTGCACAGAGGGAGACAATGTATCATTTAATAACACTTACAAGTCTGACTTTTCTTACTATTATTTTAACTTCTGTTAAAAAGTCTATACTTTTAAACAAGATACAATAAAACAATACTGTAGTGCTGTTGATATTTGTCAGGTAGAGCTGTATGTTTTGATTTTAATGCAATTTGTGGCTAAGAAATGGTAAGATGCTGGTTAGGGGTGTAAATCAGGAGCTTCGTAGCAATACATATAACTATAACGATTCTTTGGAAAACAACTCGACATTTGCTGATATCACAATTTCTGCCACGACACAATTTTGATTCCATAAAATTCAGGGGCCAGTGATCAATATTAGACAATATCATACATTCATTTAACACATTCTATTTCATCTATGTCAACACACAAAAGCAACTAATTAAGATTTGACATTTATATAACTGAACTCTTGCAGACATTAGTGGGAATTTCAAAATAAAGTTTAAAAAAAATAAAAGTATCTTAAAGACGACGATAAAGATAGATATTTTCACTTTGCATCGATTATTTTGGATTGTTGAAAATTGAGCTGATGTATTGATCCAGATGTATGTATCAATACATCCCTGATGCTGGTATGATGACAATCCCTTTAAGGATCTCTAAAGCCCTATTTGCACAGGACTTATACTACCAGGAGACACCATGTGAGTTAAAGTAATTTTTTCTTGAATTCACTGGCATAATCATCTGGACCTGATGTCAAGGCTATGCATAACATCAATGTCTCAGCAGCCACATTAATAATATAATGTAGGGTTGATTTGCCCACTGTCTGCATGTGTTACAAGCATAAATACTCAGCTCATTTAGATCCAGTAACAGATGCTTTGTGGCTGTACTTGAGCACAACATCCTTTTGTTGCTCCTAATCTTTGTCATCATCACTCATTTTAAATCACAATACGGCTGATCTCACAGCACAGCTGTTTACTGCTGTTCAACATATTATGAACCATGATCAAATCTTATGCTTGTGCAGTTGTCTGACAACAGAGAATTATTATTATAATAATAGAAAATTAAAATAAGCTACAAAATCACAGCGAAATATGGCAGGTAATTTGCGGCAGAATTTGTACTTTTACAAATTACAGACATGGCAGATGGATAGATTGAATTTTAATTTCTGGGTGATCTATCCCAGTCATTATCTACTAACCCTCATGCAGATTGAAGGTTGGGTTTAGTTTTTTCAACACTGTTGGAAAACAGCATTGCAGAATCTCTCAAATAATGTAAGTGAATAGTGACCAGTTTTCAAACTGAAAAAAACAAACTCCAGCTGTGTTTTGTGGCCTAAAAAACTAAACCCGACCTTCAACTGACATGAGGGTGAGCAGATAATGACTGAATTTTTTTTTTTGGGTGAACTATCCCTTTAAGATCACTGACCTCCTCCATTAGTACAAAATACTAGACGTCCCCAAGTAATACTTTTCCCACGCTAATATGGAAACTTATTACGTTTCCCTCTTTAAAAGTTCATAAGGATTCTGTGTTTTTTGCTTGAATCTGAGTCTCCCTTCTCACCACATCAACCTGCTGTAAATAAGTTCACTAAGATTATGTCAAACTAAATATTACCTAAATTGTCACAACTAAACTGTGTCACAAAATAATGTAGGAATGTAGGAAATCGATGCCTCATCATGCAGGTGTAGAGCAGGATAAAATATCTGCAGAAAGCTCATGCACAGTGACAGTATCATCAGAACAAGAATGAGAAAGAAAAAGTCGGCCATACCTGTCAGAGTGTCAGCGTGGCTCGAAATGTGAAACAGAAGAACGCAGAGGCAGAAAAGAAAAAAAGAAAGAACAGAAGGAGCAAAAAACAGCCCAGAGAGCATTTGTTTCATTAGCAACTGGAGGAGATCGACTCAGAAAGAAAAGACAAGCCCACAGAGATGAATTTTTGAAAACAACTGTATTGTGTTTAAAGTGCAGGAGTTTATGTACAAAAATACAGTTGTGTTGGCCTCAGCACCCCAAAGAAAAACAAGACAAGAGAACAGAAGAAAGGCACAAACTCTGGGGAGGAGAGTGAGAAAAGAAAAGCAAAATACAGAACAGAGAGAGTGAATTTACAGAAAAAGAGGATGAGAGCAATAAAGAAGAGGAGTGTGTTATAGATGAATGAGAGCAGTGGTTCTCAGTCTGTTCGAGCTTGTAGACGAGTTTCCCTTTTCAGGGTTTTTATCAAATTTTTAGTCCACAGGAGACAAATATTGATTAAATAAAAATATTTATGAAAAATATTGAAAGAATTATCATTGTGTTTTAAAAATATATGAATACTTTCACCTGGATTTCGTAAATCAAAGTTTAAATGCCCACAGAAATCACAGAGCAACTCGCAGACGGAGAACCGCCACTCTGCACTTCTTCTACACACTCAATCAGGTAGAAACACTCGAGCCGAGGGAGCTGTAATTTTTTATAAAAAGGGGCAGGGAGGATTGATAAGGTTAGCTCTCCCTGACATTCATTACCCCTGAATATCCCTCATCAGTCCCATCATTCATCAACTGATTGGAGGCGCTGATGAAGAGGCCGTCGAGCATCAAAGAGGACGGCAAAGCAAGACAATGTGAGCATCATTCAGCTCGCACTTCAGACTCTACTCTGATTCTTCTGCTAAAGACAAATCTCCCATTCCTCCCATGATCACTACTATTGTGACTGCTGTTGACCTTTAAGGCAACGACAAACAGTTACAGCTTCTGTACTATTCCCTATCAACAACCTTTGCACATGCTAGAAAAAATAATTAAGAATAAAAGAAGATTTCAATGTCATTCTTTGTCATCCAGGTCCAAAACATTCCCGACTTATTTTTAAAATGTGAAAAATCCCCACAGAGGATATTTCACTTTTAAAAAAAGCAGCATTCAGGCTAATAACAGTCTGTCTACCTACTATAAAGCGGTGCATCTAGCCCTCAACATAAGATACTTCATTCTTCTGTAACACATGGACGGCATTTCTGAGCGTAGCCCTCCTTCCTGTGGTCAACACACGTAAATGCATGAGTCTCTTTTTTCCCTACAATCTAAGAAACCCCTCAGCAGCTACACTACAGGACACAACTTCATTTACCTGTGAACACAATCACAACACAATCAATAAGCCCTATTCTAACTACTGAATGCATCCCCACACTAGTCATCCATTCAAAACATCACATGTTGTAGGGCTCGAACAATGTGAATTAGTAGAAATGAACATTTAATCAAAGTGCTTTGGTGCCCTCTGAAGACTTTGGGCTGCATGGAGCGGAGACATGGGATGAAACTGGGGTACGTTTCAATTATTCATTCACTATCAACAAAGTGCGCTTTCGCACTCATCTGCAGCCTCACTCTTACTGAATATCTACTTTACTTTTTTGTAAAGCTCCCATATGATTAAGATAAATATAAGCTGGGACTAGCGGGTGATAAAAATCTATACATGGTTACATGTGGCTATTTTTCTAGACTATTGCACTTGTTGCTTGACGATGTACCATCCTCCGATGGTTTGTCTATATTTGAGTAAAAACCCACTAAAGATTCAATACAATCAATACGATGGCACTAAAAGGCCTTCTTCATCTTACAATTCAGGATTTCCCGTGATTATTACGGGCAACGAGCAAGCACACTTAAAAAGACAGTTTGGATTCTTTTAAGTGGTGTTGTATGAGGTACTTGTCAGGACAGGTCAGCAGCAAAACGTCTTTTACCTTGCTGTCAGTCAGCCTTTTCCGATGGGAAACTGCTGTTATATAAGCCAAGTATCTCTCTCTCTCTCTCTCTCTCTCTCTCTCTCTCTCAACCAGACTCCATTAATGAAATCAGGAATTTTACCTCATAGAACACCACTGCCTCCATCTGTTAGTAGTGTTAGCTAGTGTTATTGTGTGAGTTTGGTGAATCCAAACTAACCAAAGTCACACAATAACTTCAACAAACTAACATATCAAGGCAGCAGTAGACCAGCAACTCCTGTCCTCTGTGAGGTAAAATCACTGATTTCGCCAGTGGTGTTTGGTTCATTTGGAGGGAGCGATATTTGGTGTATTTTACAGCAGTTTCCTGTCAGAAAAGGCTATCTGATGACAAGGTAAAGATGTGAAAATATTCTAAATATAGCGTACAGCGTATAGCGTACATTGCTTAGCTTCCTACACCAGGACTCCTGCTGTTTCACCACACTGGAGGCATGCTGACTGCCATTTGCTGCAGGTAATACACTATCTATCAATAAGTACCTCATACAACCCCACTTCAAAAAATCCAAACTATGCCTTTAACTGACAAATGACCAAGACACAATATTGTCATAACAGGGAGTAAATACCACACAATCGAAAAATAAAAAGCAAGGATGTGAACACAGAGCCCCCTCATGGCACTCACCCCCGTGCAACCAGAGTCTCTCTCAACTCTGCTTCTTCAGTCAGACTATACAGAGAAATGTTCGTATGCACATCATTTACAACATGTACAGTAAGTATACTTATTATACGGTTCCTAGAGTCATCTTTATAAAAGAAAACTGTTCTAAAATAGACTTTTTTTTCTGACCAGGCATGTCACAACAGCAAGATGCATCATGTTTGAACAACAAACAATTCAAATAAGTAAACAGGCCTTGAAAATGGTTAAGACTTAGAATGGGAACCATACAATCGCAGGAAAAAGGTACAGTGGTTGCATAACCATTAATAGGAATGTGCATAAATTACTTATGACAAGTCAATTTAAAATGAAACTTATTTATGGACACACAGTACGCCTCTCCAGACTGGTCAGATGATAAAAAAATGTCATTCAAAAGTCACGATTATTGCCAGATAGTAAAAAACTGCCGTCACTTTGAGGTCTGAGTGTCACTGGATACTGGTGGCAGTTACTGGGTAGCTAGTTTTTTTGCAAAGATACTGTGACTGATAGCAGAGACAGAATACTAACTACACAATTAAAAGTATTTTAGCCCCAAAACGCCTCTTAAATAGAGGGAATCAGCAAAAGTGGTACAAGTTAAACTTAAAGGGAGGAAGACTATCAGGTAAAAAGTGACACTGTTCCTTTTCGTTTTGTGCTATCAATAATTTTACATCAGTAACAGTCACTTAATTGAAAATGCAGATGTTCCACTTTGGAACAAAACTCTTCAGTAATGTCCAGAGTTGATGGCTTTAACCCTGTCACATTGATAAGTCTAGCACCTGATGTTACACCACACCAAGGTGCAGCTGGCCCGCCGGCTGCGAGCAGCTGGGAGGTTACGATTTTAGTCACACTCACAGTACAGCAGCACACAGGAGCACAACTGACAGAGTTCGGCTCAGTTCACTCATGTCTCCTAACCTGGATGTCTCCAATTTCTAATCAGACCACTAAGAATGAATTTTTGATATATTATCTTGTTAATTTGCACTTTTTCAGTCAACTGACCCCAACTCTGAAACCTGGGCTTTACATTCTCTCTGATAAGCCTGGTGTTACAGCATGTTGCCCCTGTGTTTTGACAAGAGTGGACAGTTATTAAGTTTCATCCAGCTGCAGGCTAATAAACTCCTGCATGCACTTCCTGTACTGCATCTCGGTGGGGCTGTTGGTGTTATATTGACCTGACTGGCTGTAGGGCCCCTCTGCCTCCCGCATCTCCTCGTTCATCTTGGCCAGTCGCAACCTGAGGAGCAGGTAAAGAAACAATACGTCAATTTAACAGCAAATCCCTATTCAACCAACATTTAAATATGCACTACTTTAGCAGAGGATCAATAGTCCAGTGGTGGTCATGTACAATGTCTTGTTCTTGTTCCCTGGTTTTGGGCCCTGAGACAGATTCTGAAACAAATTCGTCCTTATCCAACCTTCCACTCAGTGGGTAAGCAAGGTAGGAAATGAATGTGCATCAGAATAAATGTCTGAGAAACTTTCAACAATCACTTTCTCACACATGTGATGTCATGTTGTCGATGTATGCATGTGATGAATATGACGCAACTAGATTTTGGACCCCAGGAAGACTACAGTTTGTTTAATTAATTAATTAATACAATAAATAAATCAAACACAACAGATTTATTTCTTGTTAAAAATACTAAAATCTGACAGATAACAGCACTGTTTTACATGTGATAAGGTAAAAGATCTGTAAACTGATTAAATAGCGACACCTTGTGGAGAAAGTTGTTACATTTTGGTTAATGCAGGTAGTTCAGCTGGGTTCGAGCATTATAATGTAAAATAAGTTGGTTAGTTTTACAAACTAATTCCCTATAATAACAACAGCTCACTGTAAATGATTATCATTATCTAAAATGTTAAAAACATTACTTTTCACGCTATCATACTATTTCGTTTTTCAGAAACTGTTACAATGTCTTAAAAATACACAAAATAATTAGCCTCACTTTCAAAACCAATTGTAGGAGCGTTAATATTTAATGAAACTTCATTGTCAGTGGTCAGTTTTCTTAAACAAAGCAAGCTCAAGAAAACTTGTCCAACCCAACAATCCAACTCTAAAACAGTGTATTTAGCAGAAAACAAGCCAGGGAGTTGTATGAAGGTTTAATGAAAGACAATAAAGGGCAAGATGTATAAAAGAGCGCAGTTAGCAAGAAAGATTGTGGCAGCGAGCACCAGAATATGTTATAATCGGTCCAAGATCCAAAGGGTTCCATATGGATGATAGTTGTGTTGGTTAGTTGTGTGTATCAACGTGGAAGCTCAGCCAACTCTCCCTGAATAACTATTGGTAAACAAAGAAATAATGATATTGATTGTGATGACAATAAGAATAACACTCACAGTGTGACGATGTCTGCGTTGGCCGCCTCCACCGCTATCGTCAGGGGTGTTTTCTCGTCAATGTCTGCAGCATTTTGATTTGCTCCTCTTTTTAAGAATAAACACACTTGCCTGAAACAAAGAGAGAGAAAAGTATGTAATCTTCTAGAGCATGTAAGATAATCTGGGAGGCACACTCTTCAAAATGCCCTATCAATATGTCCGTGAATGTTCTCATTCGTCCAGGTCATTGTAAGCCAAAGCAAGATTAAATCGAAAGCAACTGGACTTGTTCAAAAAGCCTAGCTCTAGACTAGCTCTGACTAGTCTGACAGGCATGAACTGATGAAGCTTCTTGGATAAGAAGCGAAACGTCTTCAGAAAAAGGCTTTTTGAACAAGTCCAGTTGCTTTCGATTTAACCTTGCTTTGGCGCCCTATCAATATTCTGATGAACTGATGAGATGTGGAAGACGAACCCTGTGTGTCCCAGCATGGTGGCGTGGTGGAGGGGTCCTCGGCCCTGAGCGTCCTGCTGGTTCACATTAGCTGCATTTTGGAGCAGAAACTCGCAGGTAACCAGTGAACCCTGAAATTAACCATTAACGTAACACATCATGTTACTTTCCAGTGACACAACACACGTGTGATTATTAATACATCAGAGACTTCATTCAACTTGTCTAAG
>JAJHUR010077326.1:0-19715 GCA_027495735.1 Lutjanus campechanus | reverse complement strand
AGCAGAGGATCAATAGTCCAGTGGTGGTCATGTACAATGTCTTGTTCTTGTTCCCTGGTTTTGGGCCCTGAGACAGATTCTGAAACAAATTCGTCCTTATCCAACCTTCCACTCAGTGGGTAAGCAAAGTAGGAAATGAATGTGCATCAGAATAAATGTCTGAGAAACTTTCAACAATCACTTTCTCACACATGTGATGTCATGTTGTCGATGTATGCATGTGATGAATATGACGCAACTAGATTTTGGACCCCAGGAAGACTACAGTTTGTTTAATTAATTAATTAATACAATAAATAAATCAAACACAACAGATTTATTTCTTGTTAAAAATACTAAAATCTGACAGATAACAGCACTGTTTTACATGTGATAAGGTAAAAGATCTGTAAACTGATTAAATAGCGACACCTTGTGGAGAAAGTTGTTACATTTTGGTTAATGCAGGTAGTTCAGCTGGGTTCGAGCACTATAATGTAAAATAAGTTGGTTAGTTTTACAAACTAATTCCCTATAATAACAACAGCTCACTGTCCAAAGGGTTCCATATAGATGATAGTTGTGTTGGTTAGTTGTGTGTAACAACATGGAAGCTCAGACAACTCTCCCTGAATAACTATTGGTAAACAAAGAAATAATGATATTGATTGTGATGACAATAAGAATAACACTCACAGTGTGACGATGTCTGCGTTGGCTGCCTCCACCGCTATCGTCAGGGGTGTTTTCTCGTCAATGTCTGCAGCATTTTGATTTGCTCCTCTTTTTAAGAATAAACACACTTGCCTGAAACAAAGAGAGAGAAAAGTATGTAATCTTCTAGAGCACGTAAGATAATCTGGGAGGCACACTCTTCAAAATGCCCTATCAATATTCTGATGAACTGATGAGATGTGGAAGACGAACCCTGTGTGTCCCAGCATGGTGGCGTGGTGGAGGGGTCCTCGGCCCTGAGCGTCCTGCTGGTTCACATTAGCTGCATTTTGGAGGAGAAACTCGCAGGTAACCAGTGAACCCTGAAATTAACCGTTAACGTAACACATCATGTTACTTTCCAGTGACACAACACACGTGTGATTATTAATACATCAGAGACTTCATTCAACTTGTCTAAGTGATGATTTCTTTATCCTGCACACATGAACACATAAATCATCACTGACTGGCTTCATAGATATGCAACACTTAATGAATGTTTAGTACCAGAAATTCAAAGTAAATCAACAAAGAATAAATTATTTTCCAAACTATCCCCTCAGTTTAGTAAATGGTACTGAGCTGTTGGAATTATCCGTAGCGATGCTCACCCCCTGCACCGCCATGATGAGCGGCGTCCTCTTGTCATCCTCCGTGTTGACCCAGTTGACCTCGGCTCCGTGGGCCAGTGCTTCTGCCATGTCCGGCAGGCTGCGGGCGCATGAGGCCCAGTAGAGCTGCAGACCCGGGCTGTACTCTTTAGGCTCATAGAAAACCATCTCCTTACAGGGTGACGGAGGAGGCAGTGTGGCCGGCATGGCCATGGGTGGAGACTCAGCCGCCTCTGAAAAATGGAAGGAAAGAGATGTGAGTTGAGTCGGCGGTAAGAGTCACTAACCACTGGCCATTTACGCCCGAGACATCTAACTAAAATGGAGGGAATCTCTCTTTCTCTGTCTGTCTTTCCTTTGATTTTCTTGACAACCATTCATCTGACTGACTTCACACTTGGTGGGTGTAGTGATGAGGACACAAGGAAGAGCAGTCTCAAGTGTGAAGCAGTTTGGATCTCAAGAAAGCTGATAAAAACAGATGCTCATTTTTTGATAACCATACACAGTGTTTGAGTTAATGTTATTACAAGGCCTTGTTAAATACTTGATTCTGATTGGTCAATAGCAGCATTATAAGGTCTGTTACTTCAGTATAGGAGACCATTGCAATGGTTTTGATCACAGTCTGGAGGAGCAATAAAGTAATTTTGAAATTAATATTTTGTGTCAAATTATTGATTTTTTGGTAAGTAACCATGTAATAAGCATGATAATGAGTGTGAGTGAGCACAAGACATAAAATGATTGTACAATTTGCTTTTGATGTGTGTCTTAAAATGTCATTTCAGAAATAACAATGAGTCTAAAACTAAAACTAAAACTGGTGGTGTCTTGGATGATGATGTGTTATTAATAAAGTTTGAAAAAGGAAAGAACTGGGGGCACATTAGTGTCACGACACTGGAATTTCTCATTTCAGTGCAACACTGAAAAATATCGATATTTGATACCATTTTTGATACCACAGGGAAAAACTGACTCAACGGTGAAGATATAACATTTGAGATTTTTATTAAATCTAAATATATCAGGGCTATAACATGACAACAGATATAGCACATGAGACAAGTGATGAGAGGAAGACAGCACTGTGAGAAAGTGAGAAGTGGCAGGACTATGAGGGCACCACAGGAGCGAGTGTCAACTCGCTGTTGAAGAAATGGCAAGAAAGTGCAGCCTGCACTGCAGTAACAATAACTGCAAAAAAACTGCAAGTAGGAATACCGGAAACCAAGTGGTCTGTTCCGAACAGGAATGTTTTGAATGGGCCCTGCATTAGTTTTTCTCAACAATAAGTAGCTGAAATGGCGATTCATCTGTGTATTGTAATCGGTTTATAGATTTCTTTATAGATTTTTAAGCTGTTTCAAACACAAGTTTTCCTTTTGGTTTCCATCTGAGTACTACATTACAAAAATACTGTTGGGGTGTGTATTAGTTCATGTGCAGGAAGCTTGTAGCCGCATGCTTGTATGATGACACTGCCCCAACCTGCTCTTTTAATCTTGACTATGGCTAGAAGAAGACATCGCTTACTATGATTAGGTCTTTGTGGAGGTTTGTGGACAAACGAATAATAGAGCAGAGGCTTAAGATGTAATATCAGAGGAGTCGTGTCTTACCTCCATCAGCCAGGCTGTTATTGGAGGGGGTGTTGGCCAGCATCTCCCTGCTCCCATCAGCACTGTTCTGGATGCCACTGTCTGCACTTTTTACTGTAAAAGAAGTCTGAGTCACGACTTATGGATCAACACACTGACATCATTCCCAGAGTGTATAAAATAAAAGGAACACTGTCCTGCTGATTGTTTTGGCGGCAGATCGTCACACAGCCTTTTCATATAGCCCCTCAGAAGCCTTTTGACAAATGTGTTTATTGAATTCTACTAAAACATCTACTGTACTGTGTTTTGACAGGTGCTTATTGTTTTCCAGTATGATGAGCAGAAACAGCAGGTGGTCCTAATATTTTGTACAGTGTACACACAAGTCGCCGGCTGAAATCAACAGAAAGAGAACTGGATGACAGATCCCCACCATCACCTTATGTTTCAGGTCCCTAAAAACCAAAAATATGATGAGACAGATACGAACACTGACCAAAACCATGTGTGAGGGAAACACTCCCCATCCCCCACAAAACAAAACGCTCTGCAATGCTGGGGCATGATGGGATGGTCCATTAAGAAAGTCTGGATGAGGGAGGGACAGGATGGAGGAGTAGATGAAGGGCAGTTAGTCCACCATCCCAAAGCAGAGACAACAAAAAGACAGAAGGGGATGGAGAAGCAAGCGAAACACTGAGCGTTTAGTACTTACTGCTCCTGAGCTTGGAGGAGTTGTCAAAGTAGGAGAAGAGTGAGTCAAGCTCATCAGGACAGAAGAGAGAGTCGCGGCGGGCCTCCAAGCCGCTGGCAGCAGCTACGTTAGGGATAATGGGAGTTTGGAAGGCGGAGGGTGTAAATTGAGTGGCAGGGTGGGGAGGTTTAGGGCAGGCAGTGGGAGCAGGGGTTAGTCCAGAAGCACAGAACAGCCAGGGGAAGGGGAAAAGAGAGAGAAGAAGAGAAAAGCAGGGTGAAAGCAGAGAGAGTTAGACTACCAGCTTGCTCGACACTGGAGGAGACAGACTATGAGAAGCAATGGGAGGCAGAGAGGGCTTAGACATATGCTGTTCACGAAGAACATACAGTATGCCGATGGGTGGACACATCTCCACGGCAGTGCAAAAATCACATAGAACATACAATAGAAAAGCTGACCGCAATCACAAATAACACTGGCTTGGCCCTCTTACAAGGACATTTCACTACCAAAATCAAAAGTACATATTTTTCCTCTTACCTGTAGTGCTATTTATCCATTTAGATTGTTTTGTATGAGTTGCAGAGTTTTGGAGATATCGGCTGTAGAGGCATCTGCCTTCTCTGAAATATAATGGGACCATGTGGCGCTCTGCTTGTGTGGCTCAAAGCCCCAAAAAATACATTTGAAAACTTCAACACCACTGTCTCTAGAAATTATGACCCAGTTAGTCAAGATAATCCACAAACTTTGTTGTGAGCAGTTTCATGTAGGAACTATTTCCTTTTTATGGAAGAATCCACCAGAAAGACAAAGAAAGGTCTGTGGATTATCTTGAGTAACTGGGTCATGATTTCTTTTCTTTGTGTTTACCCCTTATACACTTTATATTTTATGTTTATATTTCACTTATTTGATGCTCTATATTGTTATTATGTTACTGTAATTTTGGATTTTCTGGCACAAGAATTTCCTTTGGGACTAATAAAGTTCTATCTTTTCTTATATTTGAGAAAAGGCAGACATCTCTATGGTTGAAATCTCCAAAACAACTCACAAGCAACAAAACAATTCACAACAAAACAATCTAGATGGATAAATAGCACTACAGGCCAGAGGAAAAATATGTATTTTTGATTTTAGCATTAATTTGCTGAAAGATGTTTCTGAGGTGTTAAAGTACAAACATCAAAAGTCTGAAATCCTATTTGAGTATTAACCACATTGTTTGGGTTGGGGGAAATTGAAATTTAGTAATAGAAATTAGAGAGAATTTTGAAGAAAAAAACCCTACTATTTAGACATTGAGAAAACTTCAGAAAACAAGTAGTGCATCATTATATTGCGGAGAATTATAGGAAGATGTGTGGTACAACCAAGAAGCAAAAACTACAGATTCAATAAGACCCAAGCCACCATCAACTGACTTTTAACATCTCAGTTTTCAAAGCGTACTATGACTAAGGGTGGAACAGCATGTGGATTTGGCCCGGTACAGGACGTTTGGATCGGTATGCAACTTCCTTGTTCGGTAGACTCAGTAAGTCTTGTGACCCAAACTGTCAAAATAGTCTATTTATATCTACTACTCGCACGCACTCAACAGAAGTTTTAAACAACAAGTTTTACCCGAGGTGTTTTGGCAGGGCACCAGGATCAGTCAGCTTAGCCCAGTTAGTCAAGCTCATGTAGTGTTGTTGCTCCTGGTTTATTACAGGGAAACTGGACAAAGATTGTTGTCAAACTGTGTGTTGACATTGTTCAACTTAAGTAAGGCTTGTCTGTGAAAACACTTCAAACACGACAGTTGACCGGAATGTGTCGTTTAGTGAAACGAGACAAAAACAAAGCAAAAGACAAGTCCTTCACCCCACAGCCTTCAGGCAGCTTCTCACCATCAATTCACACCAAAGCAATAACAAAATAATAATGCTGAAGGAGTGTTTGTCTCTGTGAGTAAGTGACCACACTCAGTCTAAAGAATACAGGATTTAAAGCATTTGGTCAAAATGCTTTAACTCTGCTACAGTGTGCCTTCACGTGTGCATGTTTGTCTGTCCATTGTACTGTTCCGAGAGCACAAGTTATTGACAATATGCCTGTACTGTATTTGAGTGCATTAACTGTAACAGTGGCCACTGTTGAATATTTACATTTTCAAGAATAAATGATAAAATTTTTTTTTTTTTTTAACACTTTGTTTTCCCTGCAGTTCCAAAAACATACTAAGCAGTGACCCCAGAACCGAGGTAAATACCGAACTGTGAATTTTGTACACCGTTCCACCCGTAACTATGACTTGACAGTTGTTAGACCTTGTGGTCTTAAAACCATCCAAAAACTCAATCCACTTTTTAGTGGAAATCATTTGTGTGATTGCCAGACACCATCCAGGTCAGGATCAATACCTTTGAATGAGTTTCGTTGTCAGTTTGAAGCATGTATTATTCATCAAGTTCAGAGACGAGGGAAAAGTTACAGAAAACACAAACTCTTGAGACGAAGGTGTATTATGTTTGTTAATTTTTTTCTTCTGACCTGACTGTCCAGAGACGTTTGAACCGGGTCGGAGTTTTGGGGTGGGTGGGGGTGGTCTTGGGGGCAGATGCTCAGAGCTGCTGCTCAGTCTCTTCTCCTGTTTGCTCAGAGAAACCACTTTGTTGCGAAGCTCCTCATCTGACGGCCGGCGGACAAACCGGCGGTCCACGTATTTGGCTTTGATGTAGGCCTCTACCTCATGTCTGTTAGGAACAAGAATCACAGGATTTTGTTTGTGAATAAGGTGAGAAATTTGAGCTGGCCATCTGCCTACTGCGGCAATATTTATTACCATAGTTTACTCAAAACAAGCTCAGTTTTCTCTGTAGTCACCTGTAGAATGGGTGTTTAATTGATCAAAATGAGGCCACAGTCAAATTTTCTATACATTGATACTAACATACCTCTACTCTAATGAATTATTTTCTAAAAACTACAAACTCTATTCAGGTTTTTGTCTGAGACACAAAAAACACTGAATACCAGGAAATAAATTAGGTGAGAAAATAATTAAGGGCAAAAATATATGATTATTTATTTGTCAGCTTTCTTCAGAACTTAAAAGTAGGAATTTTTGATCTGAAAATACTAATTACTCTCTACCACTTGTGTACCTCGGATCTCCTGGTTGTGGTTTTCTGGCTCCCAGTTCCTCTCGTCGAGCCTCATAGATCTGGTTGATCACTCCGTTTCCCAGTTCACACATCAACTGTGAAAGGTTTATAACAAAGTTAATAACACAAAAAAAACAGGCAGTGACAACCAGGCAGTGAAATGAATAACTCAGCCACATCGTCTACAGTGATTATCAAGCATGTAAAAAACAGAGACAGAGAGAAAATAAATGTGTGGGCAATAAAAAGTTATTTTGTTTTCACCACTTGATTAATCTCAAGACTTTGAGTGTGAACTGGATGTTCATATATGTTTGTTTTATGTACTTTAGTTTTTTCCTCACTCACCTTTAGTAGTTCTGGCTCCCATGTATCCAAAGTCAAAGATCGAACCTTAGAGAAATGAACTCCCAGACTCCTGCAGATGAAAGAAGCATTAAAAAAAGAACAGCTACATTACTCATCAGGTGAAAGAGATAAAATACTAGAAAGTCTTGAAGATCATTAGACTGTTCAACACATGTGAGTGTAGTTTAGGTTTTAGCCACAAGGTGGAAACTGGGACTGCAGATTAATGGGTTTCATTCATTATTATGGGCATTAAAAACATGGTACATAGTGAACGAAGTTTTGAGATAAACATAGTTCTCTGACAAATATAGTCTATAGTCTTTCTTTGCAATATATAACATATATATCTTTAAAATCATATAACTAGAGGGAAAGTACCAGAGATTGACAGAGGTCACAAATGTAGTCATTTAAAGAAATCTGTTAAATTTCTTAATCTATTCTGGTTCAAAAATCACAATGAAAATCTTTTATTTCTTCAATGTGGTCGTGAGGAAGATAACTGGAATCTCTAGTGCTTTAAATGGACAGCAGGGGGACTGTCAAAGTACAAATTTAATATTTTAACCTGGCAACTAATTAAAGGTTATCACAACATCCCATGCAGGCTGGGTGCTCTTTATAATGAGTTTATATTTCATCAGTCCCTGAGGACCAACATTTTAGACAAAACATTCACACCATAGCCCCTGATAGAAAAGATTTTCCATAACTAAGTCAACATGCCTTCACCACTTGTACTCCTTTCCAGTTTTCACCAAGCCAGTGTGTAGATAATTAAATAAAATGTGCTGATATTAGTTTCCCTCAGTTTCTACTTTCTGGAATAAACTTCTTCACATTTTCAAAATATCTATATAAATACAGTTTGTGGGAAAAAACAAGCATACAAGATACTAAAACAGGAGCAGAAACTGAATGTTTTTTTTTCTTCTAATCATGGATTTAAATTCAAATTCACCAAGGGGTGACAGAGTATTGATTTTGAGTTCCAGGTAGCCTGGGCATATAAACTAAAAGCAGATCTTCCCAGCTCAGTACAAACTCGAGTGACTAGCAGAGCAAGTCAGTCATTAGACTGTGTTAGATATGGTTCAGAGGACCAAACTAGCAAAGCTGATATAGGAGATGGCAACTTCCCAATGTGAGCCTTGTAAATAAATAAACACATATCATCATCATGTCTTTCAGACAGAGAAGACCACCCAACTTTTTTGTACATGAAGCAATAACGAGTACTATAAACATCCCCTTAAATATAAGTTGGTTATGTAAGAGTTTCATGACTTTGTATCTTCCTTTGTGATTGTACTTTTCTTTTGGGTTATGTATTTTATTTATCTCCCCCATGGCTCTTTGTTAGTGCAGGTCCTGCTTTCGCTGCCATCTTTAGGTGTCTAGCAGCTGTTGTACCATCAGTACTAAAAGACCTATTTTGAGGATTTGTTTATGAAAAAACATTGTATTTTACCTGTGGATACCAGAGCACTGTATGCAGAGGGTGATGCCCAGATTGATGCTGGCCCAGCGGGGGTCTGGCTGGCCACAGTCGCAGCAGCAGGCGTTCCCTGGGATGGCCAGGACCTTCTGCAGGGCACTCTCTCCTTTCAGTGATCTCTCCTTCGGCTCCCCGCCAGAGTCCAGGCTCCCTGTCGATGTGGACGACTTTCTATCCAGCTTCTGACACGAGAAAGACAGAGAATACACAGACATCCAGGAGGACGTAAGATGGGATGAAATAAAATTAAATGAAACTTTATCCCTGTGGTGTAATTGGTGCTTTGTAGCAGAAAACATTAACAAGTCTTCTCAAAAATAACAGAAAAAATAAATGTAAACAAGAGTATAAGAACCTGGTGTTATATACATAAACACAGGTTAATTAAGTTTCAATTCAGGATTTATTTGGCAATGTATCAAAAGTATATGTGAATCTTTTCAATTATCCACTCAGTGTCAGTATATTTGCTTTTTACCTCGCCTTCATCTCCCTTGTCACGGAAGGCGGTGGCAATGCTGTTCTGGACAGCTTTGATCCAGGCCTGTCGCAGCTTCTCCGAATCTGCCTGCATCATACAGCTCCTGTTGGGACACACGAGAGTCACATAACTGCTGTCTGCTGCATGTTTGTGTGTATGTGGTAGGAGGAGGGTCCAGTGCTACTCCACCTCCCCACCTTCAGTAACATATTCCAGAGCTCATTAGACTGATGACTCAGACTTACTTGGTAGGTGACACCACTTCGAAACAGAAGCGACGCTCAATGTCCTCACAGTGTTTGACTGTACATAGTCTCAGGTCCTCCACCACCACTGTGGGGTTGTCCTGAGGGGACAGCACAGCAGCTTTGGTTAAAAACAATACACAGACATACGTACACACAGGCAATGCTGAACACCTGAGATTTATGTGGTAAAATGTGCTGCTTGCTTTCTTTTTTTAAACCACAGTTATTTCTCCTTTGCAAGGTTTAAAATAGATTAATCAACAAATAAACTATTGAAATATGCAAATATAAATGTTCCTATAATTTTAATACTTAATATTTTACTTAAGAAGGCAGTGACAAAGTTAACTTTGTTTATTGGGGGTGCTTTTCATTATGCTAACTTATGCTGCCTTGTTTCCCATCTGCTATCATGGAGAATCTTCCAGTCCCTTAGATGCATCTCGAGGACACAAGGAGCAAGGACATGGGGAGGCTTCTTGAGAAGTTCAGAGCGAGCATGTATCTTACAAAGAAGTCTTTTATCGAGTGGCGTGACACACCGGTGCCGCACTTCAGTAACTGACATCGCTTGTTGCTTCATTCATATGTGCACGAATTTGCTTCACATGGAGTTCAACTTTGATGTACTTTGACTGGTGAAGCTGCAGCTTCAAACAATAGCAAAGACGTGTGTGTGTGTGTGTGTAGTTCGACTCGGCGTGCGATGGGCATTTCCTGCATTTGGGTACATGTGAGCGTGGTGACGCTATGGAACCAAGGAGTTCTCAATTGGCAGTTTCAGCTCCTCTGTCTTCGCATCTCTTCCTTGCATCTCTCTCACATCCACACTGGGAGGAGCTAAGATGCGAGGAACAGACGTGAGTTATGGAAGCGAGGAGACACATTAGTATAATGAAAAGCACCCTGTATCATAATAATGATAAATGTCTGACCATGTATTTGATCTGTGCAACAGCTTTATGTTTTTCACACTTTGCTTTAGCATGTTGCCAGCGCAATATTTGTCTAACAAAGTGACAAGCTGTTTTTGTCCAAGTGCTGTTGAACTGTAGCAAAAATATTTGGCTTAGGTAATAAAAATACGACACTTGATAATTTCTACAGTGTTAATCAAAACAAATAAATTTGTATATTTTCAAATGGACAATAAATGTAAACAAAATAATTTGAAGTAGAGCAGAATCTAAGTATATATTAAGCTGTATAATTACTGCATCTTATTACTCATTTACTCACAGAAACACATCTTTTCATACCACTATGGTTTATCCTACGTTAAATGTCTGTTTTGAATCACCTACTACAGCTCCTAAATGAAGCTACAGCTTCCTGTAAAAATACTTGGGGGGTATTTATGCTGGAAGTCAAACACATGCATTTTTGATTGCGATTGATGTGCAGGGAGTCACTTGACATACCTTAAATTTCTTCTGGTAAACTAGCTGATTGTTCTGGATGGAGAACCAACGCCTGAAAGGAGATCACGAGAAAAACAAAGTCACATGCAGGTGCCAGTGACGCTCCTAAAAGAACACGCTTTGACATAGTTTTCGTGTGAATGAGAGCGATTGCAGTGCCTCAAGAGAAAGAGCTGATGAGTAGATACATTTATTCACAAGTTCAGTGAGTCAGCTCATGTTAGAACTGAGTGTATTTATTCTCCATTTTGAAGCAAAAAACAATCTGCAGAATTCAGTGAATAAAAGCTAATTTCTAAAGACTTATCGTCCAAAAACTGCATTATTTGCACTTTTGTTGATACTCACTTTGTAATAAAATTATGAGAGCAACAGCAATCCCAACCAAAGCCTCATCTGTACATGTTTTCATGTACAGATGAGGCTGCAGAGGTATGAATACAACCTGAGTTATACAGTATGTGCTAACTTTAAAATAAAGAGGTGACAGAGTGGTATGATTCATTCAATCAGTTAAATAATGGGCTGTACCCACTTCCTTCTACATCCAACTCAATTTTATTCATGTGACCGTGATAAAAAATTCCTTATCAAAACGAAATTTTTCAAGTACTTGCTGAGGTATTTGAATGTAAAGCACCTTTAATATCTCTATTCTACATTTTGATGACAGTGCTTGCCCTCCTAAATCCATAATCGGCCGACCAGGGCTTATCATAAAATTTAATTTTCAATGTCTTCATAAAGGTGTTAACTGAACTATGTCTGTCGTACCTATTCCACGTCTTAAAAGCATTGCTGGCCCTCTTAAAGAGATAACCCTCCATGGCGATGCCGTTGTCTGCATCCACATTGTACTCCAGCTTGGTGTCGTCATTCGAGAAATCCTGAATGAAAGAGGCGAGAAGACAAAAAGTGTCAGAACATAAGAGAGAAGAGCAAAGACAAAGGAAAGAGAAAAGAAGGTACATTGGCAGTGTTACAATAAAATATTCCAAGTAATCAGCGTTTACAATGTTGATGAACTCCTGTTTTTGTTTGGTATTAGGGGTTTTACTGTTTTCTAGTGTAGAGTGACTCTGCATTTTTCCCAGTCACAAATGAGAACTATGATGACTCTCACTTGAGCCGAGTGACCTTGAACAAAGCAGCACTGCACAGACGTTGCTCACACTGGCCTGACAGCGACCCAGATGAGACAGAAACAACAGCGTCAGCTTCTGCTTTCAGAATAATAATCTATTACAATAAATTCAAAGTATAGCCTGAAGCCTCTCAAGGCTTCAAACTGTTTACTTAATTCCATCCAAAGTGCCTGCACCTTTTAGACCCAGCAACTACTTTCCACAGAACCAAAAGGTTTGTTCAGCTGGTTTTCAGCATTTCTACCATGATCTAAAGATCTGTGAAGATTAGGCCAATTGAACACAATGAACAAAAAACAAACTGATCTGCAGATTTTTAAAAATGGTGGTTGAAATAAAATGCTGCAAGTACCCAACCAATGACAAATGTGCAGCACTGCAAGTCACACCCGCAAGTTCCTGCACTTTAGGAAAGTACTACCCCTGGAGGGACCTTTGGAGTTCCTCCAAAGGATCCTAGTTCTTGGGGAAAGTTCCTGTGGTGGAAACGCTGCTTTTGTCCATTTTGCTTCATCCACATCTCACCTCTGTCTTTGATTTGTCAAGTCAAAATAAGAGTTTAACATATGCAACATATGCCAGGAATACAGAGTCAGCTACAAGTTCATACAACATTTTTTCCATCTTTTTTTTAATTGTGTCTGTAAGAAACAAAAGATAAAGTAAATAAAGTAAGATCACGCACTCAGTATCAACAATCTTCTCATTCTTGCTGTAGTCTCTAATAATCAATCTTTAAATTTAGGCAACAAATTGAGGCTACTCAGAATATATTAGGGAGAGAAAAAACTGCATTGTCAAAAGTTCATTATCTAGTTATTTAGCTACATGTAGTGTATAGTATTAGTAAGCTAGTCATTGTACTCCAAAGAGTAAAGTTGCAAAGTGAGCTGTCATGCATCCTTTCTCTCACTATCTCCACTGCCGCTGTAATTCAATCTGACATGTTGTCATGGGACTGTCCCTGTGGCCAGTCTAGCTTTAACTACCTGAGCTGCTGCCACACTTTCCTAACGCCCTCCCAGCTTTCTCAGCTTCAACTGACATTGAACACCATGATGCATGCATGTGTGTGTGTCCTTGTGGACTCAGTTACACCGAGTGTCACCATCTCCGCAAGCAGTTACAGCTTGTTGTTACTGTAATGAGCTGTGGAAGCGTCTTCTCTGTCGTCCTTCTAGAAACATCTGGAGTCTTTTTCTGACACAGGCCTGTCTGATTCACCTTGTCCACTATTATGTAACCAATTAGACATGGTGCTCTGATAAAAAGCAATTGTATAATGTCAACAAACTGAAGTGAGTTCAAATATTGAGAGTAACATTTACTGTATGTAGTGAAAGTTTAACTTGATGGACTGACACAAATATGTCAAAAAGTCCAATGGTCATTTTTCTTGGACAGCTCCTTTACATGCATAAATGCTGACCACCATCTTGTCAGCTGTTATATATTAGTTTATGACAAGCTTTAAAATGTTCATTCATGATGCAGAAGTTACCATAGTTACCATAAAGCATGCATTGAGGCTGCAATCCTCTGATGGATTCAAATTACTTATTAAAAAGCACAAACTGCTGGCATGTGACCAAAACACACAGAACAACAGAATTAAAAGAAACCCAAGTAGAGAAAACTATGTCAACAGTGATAATTCTGCATGCTGACTGAGTGGAAATGACCTCAGTCATTCAGCATGGGGTGACAATGACTACTATTTCCTGTTTACTTCCTGGAAATCACCCGTGCAAAACATGCACACGAGTGGACAAATCAGATATATAAAGATTAAACACATTTTTATTCACAGTAGAGGAAACTATTTAAAAGAAAAAGGATTTTGCATCTTACCAAAATTTTTCTGTCTTTGTTCAACATGTTTCTCTTCACAGTGTGATATTTTAGGTATTTTATTTTAAACCACTCCTACAGATCAGATCAGAGTATGCAATTGGAAACTGAGACTGTCCAATACTGCCAGAGAGGAAGAATTAAGCGATAAAATAACCAGTCAACAATGGGAGAACATGTGTGGGACTATTTTTTCTACTTCTCGTTCTATGTATTGGCGTGAATTTGGTTTGGATGTACGTTTTTCATTACTCCTAAAATGAAAATATATCTTATATTAAAAGACCACACATGTTGGAGAAATTGTGGGGATGATGAGTTGCTCAGTGGTTAATGTAATTTGGAACACGCCCCTCATCCTCACTGCTTAAAATTACCTTCCTTCTGCCATATGTTCTACCAATCATGGAGACTTGGATACAAATTATGTAGTGCTGTTTAAAGATCCCCTATCCATAATACATAATGTCTGTTATCTGGTATTTTGTGGAAGTCATAGTGAAAGCAGTCATGCTGCACAGTGCTGTTGGTTCTGTAGAAAAAAGATTGAATAAAATGTAAAGAAAAAAAAAAAAGAAAAAAAAGAAAGCACACCCCAATGCCTAAACATTTGTACTAATATATACATCCCTGCTTTATAAACTTCCAGTCTGGCAAGTGCCAATCAGATCAAATCCAACATCAATCTAAAATCTACATGTTACAGACTCCCATATTAAAGAGTTCCTCCTACCGTGACACTAAACAGTCTACAGGTTTATATACTGAATGTGTGTTTGATGTAGAAGCATCATCCCAGTTTACTTCTAGTATATTATTGCACGTTGTCTGTCTGTAGATGCATGTTGCTTTCATTGCTTGGATGTGTAAATGTAACCTGAGCAAAAGCTTCAGTTAAACCCCTCTGACTTATTATAACATGGTGTATCAGATGGATGCATTAACACACACAGACAGAGTGGCCAACACAATTTTCCAGTATGACATACAGTACACTGGGACAACTGAGGTTATTTTGGGTACACAAGAGGAACAAACTATGTCTGTATTAAGCTTCTGAACAGAAAGATAATGGAAAGTACCGCAGGCATTCAACAAATCACCTTTTCCTGGAGATGGAACAAAATTAACCTCAGGAGCAGAGCCATGCTACTCTCACAAGCATTCTGATGAATACATTTTTAAGTTAATAATGTTCATAAAAAAGTACACATATAACTCAGAACCTCAGCAGTGGTATGATGCCTGACTGAATAAGGAAACCACCCATAATTCTGCTTAGACAGCAGTTGGTGACACAAAGACTGAGCTCTTTAAACCATGTGTGCATTCAATCACACATGTACACACACAAGCACAAATATCCATACAGCCATAAACAATCCTTAATTAAGACTGAGACTCATAGTGCAATACTGTTGCTGTCGTGTGAAAACCTCTCTGGTTCTCTTGTTTAAACTATAGTTTGAGAAATTTCTCTGACCACTTAGGGATGGGAAACCATTTTGAAACATGTTACATACATTTAAAAAGAGGCAGTGGTCAAACTTTAAGTAAGGCTCTTAGTTCCTGAAACATGTAAGAGATGCAAGGGTTTTCGCCTGGCAGCAGAAATATGTTCAGTTATCAACCAACAATCAACTGCAAAGCAACAAACCACTCACTGACTTCACACGAGAAGCCAGAGTTCACTGTAGCAGACACTGGCACCAACGAGGCATAAAAGTAGACATGCTGCATAATCAAGACACATCAAGACAAATGCAGGTGTAACACTCTCGAATGAGGGAACAGACGGAGGTGCAAACATCAACACAAACACTGCAATGCAGTCTCTTAGTGTGTGCAAGAGATGAGAGACAGGGGCAGGTAGGATTACAAAACGGAAGTCAGATGGATATCGATGCAGTGACTCTACGTACAGAGGACGACCTCCAAGCGCAAAAGTTGCGGTGGTCTGGTAAAGTGTGGAGTTCAGTCACCTCCTAAAATGTTACACACAGCAAGAGAACGGCACACAGACAAAAGAAATATATATTTTCTCATACTAATACAGATATAATGTATTTATCAAAATAAAAAATAGCATACAGACAAGAGAAAACACTAAAGCAAACACTAATGCTAAAGAAGCACAAACATAAACAAACAATTACTAAAAATAGCCATGGGCACAGAGGCACAGACAAACATGCTCCAACTCAATCTCGCTCCTTTAGGTGCACTCACCAGATACCAAACATAGTGAAAACGGCTAAAAATCTTCATTTTTCACAGATTTTATGGAGCGTATGTACGTGTGTGTTCCCCCGTGAGGCAGATGAATCTTCGCTATCTCAAAGTCTTGCTGTGTAGCATCTTAACACTGCCTGTGCCTCCAAGGAGCCCGGCCTGTCTCTTCAACAAACTCTCACCTCCTCCTCTCCTGTGGCTGTGTAAGTCTATCAAAACTTTCGTCACTCTGCTGCTCCTCCTCCTGAGGCCTCATACGCTAAGCGAAGGGCATGCTGATTTGTGTGTGTGTGTGTGTGTATGTATGTGTGTGTGTGTGATGCTCGTGTGACTGTTGGGTTAGAATAATCAAGTGGACCGTGCAGAGGAGCTGGGGCATCAAACATTTATACTGACTTCAGCTTAACAGACTCAGCCTTTCCTCCCCTCGCCCATGAGTGTGTGAATAAAATCACCCTTTAACCATGCTGACTTAGTGAAATGTTTGAGTCTTTAAAATGTGTGCATTTAGTATGTAAGACTGAGACTCTGGATTATTCTCACAGAAAACAATCACATATTTTGTTTCTTTATGAGATGAGACAGGGAAATATTTAAGTCAGCAGCCTGTCTCTCTCCTGCAGTACCAGGGTGACACTCTCAGTCATGTCATGCCGTCACAGTGCTGCTGCTGAGTAATGCACACAGGCAGAGGGGAGGCATACTAAACACAACCTCAGGACCCCCTTCAACTCTCACGAGGATGGAGGGTTTCATCAATACAATGATAATGACAAATGTTTATGTGCAAGCATAACTAAGTGGACAGGATGCGCAGGAATTCAAATACATTGAAAATCTTATCCTAATGGGGGCAATAAGTAAAGCTTTTAGTGTCAAATGGCTAAAAACTGAATTCAACAAAAGGTGTTTCATACCACTGCCAGAATACCTAGCTTTCATGTATGTTTTCAACTAGTAAGTGACGAGGACAGCAGTATAAGTAAACAACCTACATCATCAACACTACTACAAAGGGAGGAGGAGGAATCAATGACATGTGCAGAAGTCTGTTTTTTAAATTTTAGTGCAAATGACACGAATCCCTAAAGCTGATACAGATCATAGTATCAGTTTATACTGATTAGAAGTCCAACAATCAGTCGATTAATCAGTTAGCTGTCAACTATTAAATTGGAGTGGCTGTGGCTCACGAGGTAGAGCGGGTTGTGTCCACTAATTGGAAGATTGGTGGTTCAATCCCCGGCTCGATGGGAAAGATACTGAACCCCAAATTGCGCCCAATGGCTATTCCACTGGTGTGTGAAAGTGTGCATGATTGTGTGAGGGAACGGGTGATGTGTGTAGTTGTAAAAGTTCTTTGAGTAGTCGATAGACCAGAAAAGTGCTATATAAATGCAGTCCATTTAATGTAAATGAATCACCAACTATTTTATCAATCATTTTGAGTCATTTTTTTAGGAAAAAATGTCAATATTTTCTGGTTTCTTTAGTCCTCTTTGACAGCAAAGTGAATATCTCTATATTGCAGAGAAAACAGGGCATTTGAGGAAGTCACCTTGGGTTTTTCACCATTTTCTGACATCTTATCGACCAAACAACAAATCAAGTAATTGAGAAAATGATTAACAAATTAATTAACCAAGAAAATACCTGTTAGTTGCAGCCCACAATTAATTATGCCTTGTTAAATCAGCATTTCACATTCTGTTGCAAGATGGTAAAGTAGCTTGCTGGGTTAAAGAACCTGTCTTGTAAGGCCACAGATCAAGTCCCTGCCACTTTACTGAACTCCACCCCGTTGAAGTGTCTTTGAACAAGATGTTAATCCCCAACCTGGTCACTCACTTTAAGTCAGATGGGGGAATTGTGTGAGCCTAATGTTATGTTGAATATAATTGGTGCACTTCAAACTGCAAGACTGGGAAAATATAAATGTTAGGGATATTTCATCAAGTTATGCAGCATTGCTAATATACCAGAGTGAAGCCACTGTAAAGTGTCACCAAATCATCATAACAGCAAATCTTGCTTTTGCCTATTACAAGGTAAATATATGCCAGCACAATGTTTCTTTTCCACTGCACTTGTAGACTGTCATGCCCATACTGAGTACTATTAGCACACTTTGTGTCATTCAAATGGAAATCTTGAGAAGAAATGTGATTCAGAGCAACCTTCTTACCTTAAATAAGCCAATATCAAACACACTTCAACTGAGCACAAAACAAGCACCAGTGTAGAAAGTCATGAGCAATGAGGCACAATGGTATCAAAACAGTCTTAATTGATTAATGAATTGAGGGTGACATACACATACATCAACTGCAAAGGACACACGAGTGGTAATCTATTAACGGGCATTACATCATGCATGTTGCCAGTTTAACCTTGTGATGAATGAGCTCACTCGTCTCACTATGAATGACGTGAGCTACAGAGTTGGAGTCCAAGCAGTTAGAGTCTATTTAACCATGCAGACATGAGTTAGAAATGACAGTGAGAGGAAAAAGGAAGAGTAACCAAGCTTACCTGCAGAGCAGCCTGAAGTGAGTAGAATAAGAAAAGATAGGGGGGTGGGGGGGCAGCAGTAGTAGAAGAAAAAAGGAGACAGTTGGTTAGGAGCGTCTGTGTTTAAGCAGCCAGACAGCCAGACGAGAGAGAGCAGTGGGAGCGAGTCGATATAAAAATAGCATCTAGACAAATTGAGGGAAGGGAGGTGGAGGATAGGTGCTCAAGGACAGGCGGAAGCTGGCATGTGTACCATCACTGACCGAGCGAGAGGAAAGAGGAGCAAGAGGAACACAGAAGGAGAAGGCAGACACATAAAAAACTACAAAATGACAGATGGCAAGAACAACAGCAAGGACAACAAAAGAAAAAACATCTCAGAAAAAGAACTACTTCCGCGCAGTTAAAGACTGTGAATGAACGAATGAACGTCACTGACAGACAGACAAATTAACTGAAGCCCAGCAGGCAACAGCTGGGTAAAGTACTGACAGATGTTGTCTGGAGTTAATGATGCTGTGTGATGTACAATTAAAGCTAAGGGCAATTAATCACCACCACATATTGTAACATAATACCACACCTCCTGCTTATCTTTTATTGTGCTGAGGGTTCACAGAGCTCCAAAGAGATTAGGGAAAAATATTTTAGACACGTAGAAAATGTTGGTGAGATTAAACATTTTAGAGGCAAAAAAAAAGTTATTTTTGCTTCTGCCTCTTCACATTTTATTTCTTGTCAAAACTTCTGGAAGGCAATATACAATACTATAGTGTAAGTATAATATGGTGTGACTCACTAGGGATATTAAGGTTGGTATGGCTGCCAACCGTAGAACGGGAACGTAATGAAACCCAACCTTGTTTGTTTGGAAATGGGTTTCCGTTAATAATGCATGGGTGTGTGGCTGAGGTCATCCGTAGGGATCACCTTACACCTGAGGGTGGAGTACTACCTCCATTCACTCAAATGAAAAAAACAAGAGCAAATGGCTGAAATCAATAGCTTTAGTATATACACAATTATTGCTTTCAGTTGTATATAACTGATTTGTAACTGCCTGTAGATGTGAATGGAAGCGTGAGAGGATGTTTGTCAGCCCAGTGACAAACTGCCGATTTGTCCTGCATGTACCCCACCTCTCGCCCATTGTCAGCTGGGATAAGCTCCAGTCTCCCGCAACCCTTCAAGGATAAGCGGTTACGAATAATGAA
>JAJHUR010077325.1:0-14273 GCA_027495735.1 Lutjanus campechanus | reverse complement strand
TACCAGAAAAACATTTGAAGAGTCAGAACTGTCCCTCGTTTTCACTGTAATATTGTTCAGTCTTTGCTCACTACATCTGAGCCTGTGTCATCCTCAGGTGTGCATAAACTACAGGTTGTATGAACTTCTTCTTAAAATACAAAAACGTTAGATTATTCCTTATCTGTATCGGCCATGAGAAGCAGGTAATTACTGGTTATCATATCAACAGAAGAAGAAGAAGATGGAAAAGTGTCCGAAATCACATGTATGTGAGCAATCCTTGATTAATGAAGATGGCAGTAGTACTGGTAACATCTGTTGTGCTGATGTATATTTATCATGATTAGTATAAACTGTCATTATGTGATTCACAAGCATCAGATCAACAAAAACATGTGTACCTACTGCATGCCAAAATTGTAAGTTGTCAAAATCGAATGAGTAATGAGTAATTAATGTATTTTTCTCCATTGACACTACAGGGAATGGGCACCATAAATCACACATCTGTATAGTAAACTAGTGTCTGTTCAAATGGTGACATATTGGAAACAACTTTATCAATGTCAGAACGTAAACACCAACTAATGGGAAAGCAGCAGATGGCATGGCATTATAGGGACTTAATAGTGTTGTAGCAAAATAAGTGTCAAGAGTGAAATTTTTAATTTTTAAATGGATTTTTATATGGATTTGACTTTTTTTAGGACAATTCCCTGGAGTCAGTCTGGTCTTTGAAGGTTTAAGGTCAAAGTCAAGGTGGAATTTATTGTCAGTCTCTCTGTCTGCAGTATTCTGTGTACAGGGGAACAACACTGTGTTTCTTCAGTGTAAAAAACCAACAAGAAACAGATATAAAAGCCTAAATAGATAAAATATGCTGGTATTGAGTGCAACATCTTCAAAACTTTGGTCTTCGGCATTCTTCCCAGTGTGTTTAATATGTGGTTGTTTTGTTTTTACAGAGGAGATCCTGCAGACCCACATCGCCCACTGGTGGTCTCCAGACGGGCTGCGTCTGGCCTACATGACCATCAATGACACACTCGTACCAAAGATGGAAGTTCCCTTTTTCACAGGAACGCCTTACCCCGCCAGTCTGGAGTATCACTACCCAAAGGTAAGTCTCCAGCCACAGTCTCACACCTACTCTTACTTACTCCTGCTCTGCACGATGGACGACACACACCATGACTATAAAATTGCAGTCTGGACTCTGCCATCAACTTGAGTTTTTAAATCATATATTTATAGTTATTGTTATCGTTGTTATTGATCTTGGTGTAGACGGCCCTTTAAGCTGAGCAAATTTGAAGCAAATTTAAAGCTCATAGTGATGAACCTGCACAGTCTGAATCTGCAGAGCTATATAGTGAGTTTTATCTCAGTTCAGTTTTCCAGGCCACAATTTTACTGATTTGGTTCACTTTCATTACACTAATAGCAGCTGTTTTCAGTTATAAACCTCTAAAAACCCACAGTGTACCACCTGTCCAACCCCCAAACAGCAGACGGACACAGTTAGAGGCTATCCGGTGAACATAATGGAGCATTTAGCAGCTAAAGAGCCGGATGTTTCCTTCAGGAGTTGGTAGAGACCAAAAACAGAGCTGTTAGAGAGTGCATATCGGATATTTATCAGTTGGCCAGAAAACACAAATCAAAATCAATGATAACGTTGCTCTGTATCTACTGGATATGTAGGGCCAGTTTGTTCCTCTCATGTAGTTATAAGTAACAATCAGTTTCTCTTAAATATAATTAACCCACAATGTTTTTAAAAGCCAAAGGGTCATTTACAAACACTGAGCTCTTTTCTGATGGTATTTATAGAATTCACAATGACTCTTCTAACCATCCAATTTACAATAAATAAAATAATTTATTCTGTTTCCCAAGTTGCGAGTCTGTTTCCTTTACAGGTAGCTGGATTTATTTGGTTTGTTTCATTGTTTATCGTTCAGCTGACAGTGACTGTTTTTAAATGTAGGCTCTCCCATTGGTGCACCTTAATAATATATAAGGCAATTCTTGTTCTGCTCCCACACTAACTATGTGTCTTTATCGCTCAGAAAAGTGCCAGACAGTACTTTTTACATTCTCAGAACTGCTTTATGGTCTGTCTAATGGAAACTGAAAAAAGGCCATTTGTGTATTCTGCACCATCTTCATGGAATATGTTTCAGAATGACTTGAAACTCAAAGAATTAATCTCATTAAAATATTGAAAATCCAAAATGAAAGTATTAAAGGCAGATTCCTTAGGATGTCAAATATGGCTGAGAATATATTCATTATATTCATATTTTATAGATGTCATGACATGAGACTAGATATAGACTTAAGCATAAGTGTTGTCTTTTCTTTGTTTTAAAGGCTTCATCAAAGAACAGTGATGTGATTTTAACTGTTCTATTATTTGCCTTTATGCTTTTAGTCATTATATCCATATCACTAATGAGTTAGTAAAACAATTTATCAAAAATCTCATTGTGTTAATATTTTATGAAAGCGCTAATAGCTGCAATAATATTGTTGAATTTGTGGTATTTTATTTTAGAGAAAATATGTACATCTATATATATATATCATATATTGTGGAATAGCCTTAAAGTATCACCATATGGGCCAGCCCTTAAATTGATGTTTTTAATTTACCTGCTTATGCAGCTGATTCATTTCTCTTTTTGAAATGTGAATTCTGTGAGTGTTTGTTTACTCCATTTAGTCTTCTTTTGTGTTTTCTATCTGTAACTATGTGTTTTTTATTTTTGTTGCTGACTTTTCTTGTCCAGGTCTCGCCTGAGAAGAAGAGATTCTTAATATGAAAAAGGACTCTCCTGGTTAAATAAATGTTAAATAAATAAAAATAAAATAAACGACCTTCTGGGTTTTTTCAAACATTACTGGTTTATTATAATTTTAAAAAGCTGATGGTTACCTCTGCGAATGTGTTCTAATAGCTACATGAGAGGGACAGACTGGAGCTACTGGATGTTTAACTCAGCAGCCTTTTGCCAACAAGTTCACCACATCAACTTAAAACATGTATTGTTGTGTTCAGACTTAGTTTTTGCTGCCACCATGTGGCCAAAAAATCAGATACTGCAGGTTTAAATATTCTAACCTGTTGATGTTGTCATGCTCAGAGGACTTTGACAGATTAAACTAACTCTGAAGACAAGAGAAAGACCATTTCCCACTGTCTTAAACTGAAATCCAGTCTGACCTATCTAATTTCCTGTTGGCTCCTGCAGGCTGGTGAGGAAAACCCTGTAGTGCACCTGTCAGTGGTGAGCCTCAACGGTCCCCTGCACACCGTGGTGATGAAGAAACCTGATGACCCTCGAATAGGGTGAGTGACAGCCCAGTGGTGCCTGATTGTGCCCCGGAGCGTTTCTTAAGGCAGCAGAGCCAGAGGTTGTCAGTGGTGTGATGTCCTCTCACCTTCTGGTTCTCCAGGAGGGAATATTATATCACCATGGTGAAATGGGCCACCAGCACCAAACTGGCTGTCAACTGGCTGAACAGAGCCCAGAACAACTCCATCCTGACACTGTGTGAGGCTACGACTGGAGTCTGTATTAAGGTAAAACATTCAGCAAATGTTACTGGTGACATCTGCTGTCACTGTGTATTTTATGTTTTATGTTAAAGGTTAAATGTGGTGATTTTCTGCTTTTCTTACTGTCAACAAATCCTGTGAAAAAAACAACAATGAATTTACACGTACTAATAAGAACTAAGCATCGTCTGTGTAGCTGAAGACTGAGAAAGCTCATTCCTCTGTGCCTTAGACATTTATTGTTGTCCAAAAACACAGTGGTAAAATGAGATTTTGCAGTTAATGGGATTAAATTGATTATATAGTAATTGTTTTGATTTGTTTGAAGGAAATATTTAAAAGCATCAAACAATGCATTATCATAAGAAAGTGAAAGTTCAGAATCAATACATCGGGAAACAAATGTGCAGACATCTTGCCAAAAAAATTCAGACCAAAATAATCCAGTTGTAGTCTTGCAAATAGTGACACTGCAGGATCCCCGGTCTTTAGTCTGGGACTAAAAAGTCTGTGACTTCTGACAAATTGACAAATTTGATGTGAGATTGTGTCAGGGTATAGTGTTTTAGAAGTCTTTCTAGCACAGAACTTGTCAAAAATTTTGTGCTCATCTAACACAGCTGTTAGCTGCTTAGCAACCGCTTTTTTCTAAGACCTTGGAAATAAAAGGCAATTTTGAAACAGGCCATTAGTTCTGGGGCGTGGAAGGGCCCAGATTTGTTTTTTCAGAAGTGGTTGAACAGTGGGATGTTTTGAAATAAGTTGGAACATGACCGGATGTCAACAAGTTCTTGATTATATTTGAGTACACATGAAGACAGAAGAAGTCAATGACATTTTTTAACAAAGGGGCTGGTAGAATTTCAAGGAGATTAGAGGAGGTTTTCACTGGACTGATTAGATTTGTGAGCTCTTGTGGTGAGATTGGAGAAAAACTTTCCAGGATTGTTTACTAAGGGGCAAGTTATCAGCGGGAGGGAGGGGAACAGCAGGTGATGTAGGAGAGACAATGTCACTGATGGTGTCCAACAGGATTTTGGGATCACGTCAGCCATCAGGTTAAAGATTAGAAAAATATGTAGCATGATTATCACCAGACAGCAACACTACAAACTTTATCATCTTATAGAATATGGTGCATTGCTGTAAACTACCCAAAAGTATATAATGTAGTTAAAAGTAGCACAACCTTAAACATCTACAACAGTAAAATGCAACATACACATTAATGCAGCTGTAATATTAATCTAAAAACATCATATATGTTGTGGTATGTTACCCCCCATCCTTACGCAGCCATATGGTGCAAACAACACTCCACCTGTGACCCAAATCATCCACAGAAGAACACCTTTAAAACATCCAAATCAATGTGATTTATTAGCATGAAGACATACAAATAACTAACACACTAAATAAAGACTATCAGAAGACACAAAGTCAAAACAACAGCAGTACAAAATCCCAGGCTGAGAGGCTGCAAGAGCAGCAGTCCCTTCACCAGAAGCCTCTCCTCTCTCCTGATGCTGGCTCAGGTGTTTTTAAGCGTTTCATTCCCAGGCCAGGTGCACCTCATTGAGTAATCAGGTGTAGCACACGTGGGCAGAGCTGGGGACAGAGACAAACATTACAAGGAACACATAACAACCATAACAAGTATGTATAGACTGTAAGTATATAACTGTAAAATACTTTTTTCCTCTATACTTGAAGCAAAGTTACGTATTTTTACTCTGTTTTGAGTACATGAGCAGACATTTTCCTTTGTTGCAATAAATATAAGAACTGTAGTTTATTTGAGGCCAGTTCTTCTGTTGCAATGCTTACTAGCTCACCAATCTCCAGCTGAAAATAGTCCCTCACAAACATTGTTTAGTCCTGTTTCGGTAAAGTTTGCTAAAAACCAGTGTTTTAGGAAAGGAAAGTATTTCATGACCTGTTTTGGACACCAGTCTTTTGTTAAATTTTGACATTCAGAGGTGTTGGGAGGTGGATTTTATTTCCTCTGGACAGAGCCAGACTGTTTTCCCCCTGTGTCAGTCTTTGCACTAAACTAAGCTAAGCTAACCCGCTTCTGGCTGTAGGATTAGGGGGCTTTCACACCTAACCTTTTTGCACTGTTATTGTTTGTTTTGGCTGGTGAGAAAACTGTCTTTCAAACCCTGGTTTGGACCAAAAAAACAGACTGAGAATATTTGAAAAGGGTAGTCTCAGTGTGTTTCCAAGTGACTCTGGTGTGGTTTGTTTGTGGTCTGAAAGCAAATAAATCAACTACAGGATTTTTTGATAGCAAGTAAATCCATCTGCGTATCATAAAATCTCTTCAGAAATGATCTTATGATTGATCTGTATGCCATGTATATGTTTATGCAGATCATTTGGTAACAATGGTAATACAGATGCACATCACAGCGGGTATTTTCCCTGATTAACAGGTCAAAAGCAGTTAAAGCTGCTGTGCATGTATCTCTGTGTACTTTGTCAGTTCATTAAGTCCATTAAAAAGTGAGTGACAGCGATCCCACAGTAATAAGCTCTGAATCATCAGTGTACAAGACGCCTCCTCCTTGTCCTGTCTCTACCTGTCAGTCATTATTCAATACATGTGGCTGATTTTCAGTATAATTACACTAATATTGTTTATCAATCAGTTATTTCTTCGTGAGCTCTTGATGACAGCAAAGAACAGAAATATACGCATCAGAAGCCTTAAAGGGACAGTTCACCCCAAAATACAAAAATAGATATTTTTCCCCGGGCCTGTCGTGCTGTGGATCCATCTAGATTGTTTTGGTGTGAGGTGCCGAGTTTTGGAGATATTGGCCGCAGTGATGTCTGCTCCAATATAATTTGTGGTGCATGACTTACTCAAGACGATTCACAGACCTTGTTGTGAGCAGTTTCATATAGGAAACCACTTTCTTTCTATGAGAAAGAATGTAGTTCTGGTAGATTCTGCTGCAAAAAGAAATTAGTTCCTACATGAAACTGCTAACAAAAAGGTCTGTGGATTATTTTGAGCAATGCAGTCATGATTTCTGGAAAAACACATTGCTGTTGAGTCTTTTTTCCATATCCATTTTCCAGTTCCACTGTATTGGAGAGAAGGCAGACATTTCTATGGCTGATATCTCCAAAACTCAGTAACTTGCACCAAAACAATATAGATGGATGAATAGCACTATTGACCAGAGGAAAAAATCATATTTTTGATTAGAACTGTCCCTTCAAAGGGCTCCAAAAACTTCTGTCAATCACCGGGTCCTGATGACGCAGGGTGGCCATCGGTAAAACTGTCCGATCAATGCGTTACCTGTCTGTAAAACGTCATGTTTACTCATTTGTTTTGTTTGTAAAAATTCAGAGTGAACACAAACTGGACCTGAAAAAAAAGATGCAACAAGTAATCTTTTTTTCCCCCTGGTCTGGATCAAATGAAGTGAACTACAACTGTGGATATACCCTTATATTCAACAGACAGATATGTGGTATTAGTTGTCTCACCTAACTCTCTGCCAGAAAGCAAATGAGCATTTTTATCAAAATATCAAACTTTTGTTTTAGACTTACATCTTCTGCAGGAACGAATGGGCTCAAGGTGCTCCTGACAGTTTATTATAAACAGTTGTTTTGGGTCTTTTCATATGATTTGTTGACAAAAATATAAAGAAAGAACATCTCCAGACTTAACTTTAATTTTCATGTATTTTGTTAGACTCAGATAATTTCGCATTTCCAACCACACAACATATACAAATTTATGACAGAAACACAAAACAGGACAAGATAAAGATGAAACACAGGGTCCCTTATGTTGGGTGACTTTGCAGCTCCACACAATCTACAGAGCTTTGCAAATTGAGCTCCATATCTTGTGAAATACTTTCTCTTTGTTGCTGTCTAGACTCAGAAAAACTTATACCCTCATATTATTTTCAGAAACATGAAGATGAGAGTGAGAGCTGGCTGCACAGACAGGTACGTGATGAAAACACTCTCCCTGTTCTCTCATAAAAAACAAAAAAAACAAAAAAAAAACAGCCGGCGCTTGCTACGTGTGTCTGAGCTTGAACGAGTCAATAACATGATATCAAAAAGCCCTGCAGGCACAAACTTTGTATACATGTGCCGATGTTTTTCTCTTCTCTTTGCAGAATGAACCGCCGCTCTTTTCCCAAGATGGGCACAAGTTCTTCTTCACCAGAGCAATCCCTCAGGGTGGGAGAGGAAAGTTTTTCCACATCTCAATGTCCACATCTATGGTAATCTATTGCTGAATTATTCTTTGAAGATTTATGTTAACAGTTTGGTGCATTGTGTGTAATGTTTAATTTTCTTCTAGCCTAACACCAGTACAGACATTCTTCAGTCCCTGACCTCTGGAGACTGGGATGTCACCAGCATCTTGGCCTACAACCATCAAAGGAACCTCATGTAAGATATTTTGATGCTTTTACATGCATATTTTTTAACATCCAGTGATGAAAAATCATTATTTTGTTATTTGACGGTGATGCTTTTCAGATACTTTCTGAGCACAGAGGACGACCCGAAACGACGACACTTATACAGGTAAGATTGTAAGTTGGTTTTCTGCAAGAGCAATTAAATTGGATAGTTGGGACTATTTGAAGTGGAGTTGTATGAGGTACTTACCCATAATCAATGTATTGCCTACAGCAGACAGTCAGATGCCCCCAGTTTTGAGAAGCAGGAAGCAGCTTTTACACCCACCCACTAACACCCACTAACATCTGGCTTTTGTCTTCAGTGGGAAAAGGTACAATCTGCGTTCACTTCTCCTGCACAGACATGAGTTGAGTCTCGGTTTTCCAGGGACGCATCAGAAAAAAACAAACAGAAGCAAGGGCAACTCGTCCACTGACAATGGGAAAGGAATGGGAAAGTGTATGCCTTTATTAAGAATACTTTCACGACTTTACTTTGCCATCAGACATCCTTTTCCAACAGGGAACTGTCATTATATAAGCCAAATATAACACTCTCCAAAGCAACTGGACTTGCTGTATTTTGATTGAATGGTTAGTTTGTTTGTGTTATTCTGTGACTTTGGTGTTTTTAGTTTGGTTTCACTGAAGTCACACAATTACACAAACAAACTCACTGATTGAGACAGCTGTAAATAATAACTCCTATGTTCTGTGAAGTAAAATGGCTGTTTTTGCCAAAGGAGTCTGGAGGCTTCGCAACGATTGAGATTTAGCTCATGCAATGGTGGAAAGAGGCTCAAATTTGGCCATGTAAAGGGGTGAAAATGTTTTAAATGCAGCTTTATTTATAGCGTTAGACTTTTTTTTTAGGAGTGGTTTTAATCCATCTTGCTGCTGATGTTGTCCACAGCAGTACATAGCTTCCTACAGTGGTGCTGCTGGGGGCACGCTGACCGCCATCTACTTTAGCAAAAACACTGACGATTGTGTGGTACCTTATACAACCCCACTTAAGAAAATCTGAACTGTTCCTTTAATGTATACAATAATACTTGACCTCCATCCCACAGTGCTGACACGATCCCTCCATTCAACCGCTGCTGCCTGTCTTGTGAGTTCGACTGCGGCTACGTGGACGTCTCATTCAGCCACAACATGCAGTACTTCCTGCTCTACTGCAAAGGTGAGCCTCCTCGACCTTGAATCTCTTGAGTCGAGGTTCTTTTTATAACCCCGGACAGAGAGAGTGTGTAATTGAATTAGTGCTCCATGTCAGGTTGAGAGCTCGTATTGAACTGGACATTAGCAGATAACCTCAAACCACTGCTGGATCCCTCAGATTAGCCGCAGAAATAAATGTCTTGTCTGACTGCACGCCAACAGTCATGTGAGCACTGCTGAGCTGCTGGCACAGAGCATGAGTTTGGCTCTCTGCTTTTAGTATTTTTCACATGAAAAAGGGGCCTGGTAGTTAGCATTGTGTTGTTCACAAGATATTCCTCCTCAGAGACACCATCATTGTTTTTATTTTTTTTGTTTTTTTGCCCTTGTGGCCTCAGCACAGGGGCACAACATCGCAGTTTCTATGGACGTTGATTTGTTTAGAGGGCTCACTCCAGAGAGGAGAAGTGCCAGTGGCTTTCTTCATTAATTGGATCTTTGGAGAGTAGCTCCATTGTGAAATAATAAGCTGCTTCCTCGTGGGACGGAAGTAGATTATTAACTGTAGAGCTGGCTGAGAGGACTGCTGCTGAAGTCTGTTTAAGATGAAACAGGGAGATGCTGCTGCTGCAGAGCAGTATCGGGTCTCACAGGCTTGATTACTGGTATGTACTGTATGGTGGAGGCATTTGAGCCTTTCATCAGCGCCTTATTTCATGAAATTTAAAGTGTCAGCTTCTGTAAGTGCATTCCTGTTAACTGTTTTTTGTTCCTTCTGTGAATTGTAGGTCCACATGTACCCAGTGTGGCGGTCTATAGCACCAAGGACAAACAGAGTGAGTTTTTTTAATTTTATTTTAATTTTGTTATATTCAACAAATGTACTTACTATGTCAGGCACAAAAAGTTCAGAACACAATACAGGACTACGGATAACACAAAACACAAAAAAAGTTGAAAAACTCAAAATTTCAAGGGGACTTACTTCAATAGATTTGCGTTTTGAGCCCAACGCACTTAGTTTTGAAAATGTCTCACTAACTGTATTGTTTTTTGTTTTGTTTGTTTTTTTGATAAAATTTACTTTTCCTCTTTAGATAGACTTGAATCTTTGAGTGTTAGAAACCCCAAAAAATTTATTTCAGAAAGTATTAGATTCATTTAAGTAAAAGTCAATTAAAAAAAAAAGTACCAATCAATGACAAATCAGGTTCACAACCCTGTCACAAAGTCAGTTTACTGGAACTGATTTGTGCTCTGTTTTACTCTTTATTATGACAATATCTGTGACAAATCTGTGAGCTTATTGTTTCTGTTCTTAAGATAATTCTTTATTCATAAACCAAAGTTTTTAGGTTCACAACCTTTTCTCCCTCTTTTTTTGTTTTTTAATTGATTTTAATTGAATGCTTAACTCTCTTGCTCTTACGAGTAATAAAAAAGCAGCAGATTTTAAGAATATTACAGAATGAATTAATTAATTAAATAAAAACACTCTGAAGTCAAATTAATTGCCCTTTTCTAATATTTTTATTTGTTCATTCATTCAGTGTGAGGGTCGTCCTGGTAGTGTCACCACGCTCAATAAACTGCACTGAAGTCTCTGCACATATGTTTTCATTGATAAATAAATGTCAGTTAGAGATTTTAATAAACAAATCCTGTTTACTTTGCTTACCTGCAGAGCTGTTTGACGTGGAGACGAATGAGCGGGTGAACAATACATACAACAACATGCAGATGCCCAAAGTGGATAACAAGACCATCACCATCGACGACTACAGTATGTGATCATGTTAGCAGATACACGATTACCTGTGTGTGCATCCTGATGACATTAAAGCCCATTAACCTGCTCCTTTGTGTTGTAGCTCTGACGATGCAGATTCTAAAACCAGCTGGATTTGTAGAAACAGCCCATTACCCTCTACTGCTGCTGGTGTAAGTATGAACACATCTGTTTTTATTCCAAAAAGCACAAATTTTACAGTGTTACAGCAGTTTAGTGTTCCTTATATTTGTGAGACTCATAGAAGTTGGTTCCGGACATTTAGTCCCTGGTGAGTCAAGATTAGGGATGTAATGATACCAAAATCTCAAAGTTCCGTAATCCCACAATTTAAAAAGGTCCACAATATGAAATATATCAAAGAATAATGATGGCAAAACAGCTCTTTTTAAAATAATAATACAATTTGTTTTTCCTTTAATAAAAGTAAATGTAGAAAGCCATGACCTAAGCAAGTGCAAAAACATTGTCATGAATGGTCTCAACAAATGACAACAAATGTTTAAATTTTATATGTACAATTGCAAAACAAATCAGCAGTCCTTTTATTAAATAAAATGATTGACAATATTGCAATATTTGTTATATTTTTATGTCCCTAATCAAGATTTTAAAATGCTGAGAAAAGAATAACAGTCCCCAAGCCCAAGCAGAGATAATCCTTATTATTTTTCCAAGTTGATTGTTTTAAGAAACCTGTAAAAATAGAAGTTGCCTGTCGCAGTTCCATAGGACTCAAGGTGAAGAAGTTGCTTACAGTATGTCCCAAAAAGATATTCACAAAATTATTTAAACTACAAATGGAAAATGTTTTATCTTTTAGCTTAAAAAAAATGCATGAAATGACTTCTCAGTCTATAATAGTTGCCAATTATTTTAACAAATGCAATCATGCATTCTTGCATGACAATAAAATGCAAGAATATCCTGCACTAAATTCAACATTTATTAAAATGATAACATCAGATTGGATAAATTAGTTCAACTTTATGGTGTTTTTTAAAGGTTTTGTGCAGTTAGACTTCATGACATTGCGAGGCGATACAAACAAGATTCCCATCTGAAATTAATCTTAGAAATGTGACAGTAATTAAAATGATCAACGTGTCTGGTTTGTTCTTTTTGTCCCGTCTGTATTTTCCACAGTGACGGTACTCCCGGTGGGCAGATGGTGTCGGAGCAGTTCCGGGTGGACTGGGCCACAGTTCTGGTCAGCAGCTTCAGCACCATCGTCATCCGCTTCGACGGCCACGGCAGCGGCTTCCAGGGCACCAACCTCCTCCACAAAGTCAGGAGAAAACTGGGAAAACTGGAGGAGAGGGACCAGCTGGAGGCTCTCAGGTGAGGTCTTCTGCTTTAACTGCAGGCGTGTCAGCAGCCAAGGCACCAAAACAAAAAAACAACGGAGGTTTAACCCATTTTCTTTCATTTTTAGGTTCATATCCAAGGAGCCGTACATTGACAAGACAAGGATGGGAGTTTATGGAAGGGTAAGGAGAACTCAGGCTCAAAGAGCAACTTCCTCACATGGAATTTCTTATCATCAAGTATAATGAAACAGACTTCCTGATGTGTTTCTGTGCGTTCAGGCCTATGGAGGATATTTAGCCACGATGCTTCTGAGCTCTGAAGAGTTTACCCAACTTAAATGTGGAACAGCCGTCTCTCCCATCACAGATTTTGAGCTATATGGTAAAACTTTTCAGATATTTTTCTTCTGTGGATGTGTTACAGAAGTCGTGATCTTTCTAACTCAGTTTTCTTTTCTCTTCTTGCAGCGTCTGCATTTTCAGAACGATACCTCGGCTCAAAGACAGATTCCAGAGTATATACGGTAAAGTTTCTCAGTCTCAGATGCCTCCAGGATGTTTAGCTAAAGTGGGCAGCGATGGAGTTAAAGATCATTATTTAGAGATTGCTGATGACATAAATTGTGGATTTCTTCTCTTTCCTTCAGACGGCAAATTTAGCACACAGAGCAGGTCAGCTTCTGCAGAAACAGTACTTGATAATTCATCCAACCGCCGACGGTAACAGACATAGTTTATATATTATTTCTCAATACTTCACTGAGTGAAATACCAAGTATTTAACTGCAACTCCTTGTCTCTCCTGCCTTATCTTCTCCACTAACACAGAAAAGGTCCACTTCCAGCACACAGCCAAATTTATCAATCATTTAATCAGCGAGAAGGCCAATTACACTCTACAGGTAAGATGTGCTTGACACTTAGACCTGAATGTGTCCCTATAAGATGATGAAAAGCTCCAGTGTTTAAGGAAATTAATCGAGTGCTCACGTGATAAGATGATTCACAAATTGTAACGTTTTTATAACACTCACATGTCCATGAGTGCATTGAAATGTTTTTTTGTCTGCCGTAATTGTTCCCTCTGTCCATATTTCAATGTATGTGATGGAGGACAAAAATCTACAGATCTCATTACCTGTTCCCTTGTCGAAGGAAAAAAAGGAATTGCATTCTAAAAAATGACTTAGTTTGGAAGACACCCACTGAATTAAAGTAACTCAGACTGCAGAAGTTTCATTCTGTGCAAAAAAAAATTTGCAAACTTGTGTTCAGCCACAGCTGATATAAGGTCTGTGTTTCTTCTATTTAAAGCCAGTTCAAGACAGGAGAGACAATTACAGTAGTTTGACAAACATGTCAACACAACATCCATTAGTAGCTGTTCTGGAGTTTTCAATCATATTATGAGATCATCAGTAGATGAAGTTTGTCCAGTTGTCATGATATTGTAGCGAAATTAACTTTCTGATTAATCTGAATATTTCTCCCTAATTATTTGGTCTATAAAATATCCCAGTCTGATATATATAAATATTCAACTTACTGTGATGGAAAATTAAGCAGCAAATCCTCACATTAGAGAATCTAGAACTCTCATTTGCATGTTTGCTTAAAATATGTCTGAAGTTATCAGTCGATTACAAGAATTGTTGCAGATTAATCTGGTGAACAGCTAATCTCAGTGTTTCAACGTACCTATGGACATGTGAGTAATGTTTTAAAGGGTGAGTTTGTATTTTTCAGCATGGACCTCATTTTCCAGTATTTTTGTGTTGACATGACTAACAGACAAGTTTTTGAATACATTGCTGAGTGAGAGCGCTGCAGCCAGCAGAGGGAACCAGAAACCGATAGTTGCTCTGTTCAAAGTGACCGGACTCCATTTACAGACGCGTTAATGTTATAATCATAAAACATTAGTGCTGTCAATCGATTAAAATATTTAATCGCGATTAATCTCATGAATGTCATAGTTAACTCGTGATTAATCGTACATTAATCGCACATTTTTA
>JAJHUR010077324.1:0-11792 GCA_027495735.1 Lutjanus campechanus | reverse complement strand
GTACTCACAAGTTTCTGTTTAAACCCTGCATATCAGTGTTTGAAGAAAAATATTAAATTATACGCAGCTACATTTATGTAATTACTTTATTACAATAGAAGTCATTAAAGTGGGTGAATTGGTACTTTACACTCACTTCCAATATGACAATATCTCTTTGAGTCTATTGGACTGGGGCGCCCTTTAGTGAGTCATTGACAGCTAGACTAGATTTGAGTCGTGATGAGGCATTTCTTTCACTCATCATCCCAATCTTGGCTTCATTGCACAGGCTGCCAACCTCCGCAGAATTCATTTTAAACAACCGTTAATCACATACGAGGCTATGCCTGGTCTGGCTCCAGAGAAGCCCTGTATCCCTGATCTTTTCACCAGTATAGATTGAAATCTGCGGTGAGAAATCTAACATTTTAGAGTTTACTGTTTTCTTGGCTCTGGAAAAGCTTTCCACTTAGGATCAGACCAGCTGACATATTATGGCTTATATACGTTGTTGCCTGGTAGAGTTTTCTTGTAAACATGTTTACATTTGCTGTTACTGAACAAAACCCATTTTGTGTATCCTTGAGGTCTAACAAGTGTGTTGAATGTATTTTCTTCCCTATGAAACCTTTGTGATGAAGATTTATTTCTTTATTTTTAGAAGTTTATAGTAATAGTGTTTACAACCATGTTTACTAGCTTTTCCTCCTGGTCTTTGTTGGTGCATTGCAGCATATCTAGGCGTGTTACTGTGGCCTTTTGATCAGTGGTGTACGGTGAAACCATTTGCAGGACTGTGTACTGTGTCACCTGCATACATGTGTGTTCATGAAATGAACAAACAGGGACCCACTCATAGTAAAGCTAATCAATAGCACTACTAGTGATCCAAAACACCACAGGGATCCTTTAAAAACAGTTTTAACAAAACGGCTTTTCTTAGAGTCCTGATTCAGCATTTAATCTAATTATAGCACTATTATTGTTGTTTTATTATTATTTTTATTATGTCAACCTTTTCTGCAAGTGTTTTGTTTGAACTTATTGATCATTTTACAGGGTTGTATAACAAGATGGTAGTTGTAGTCCCTTTATGCTACTCACAAGAACAAATATAAATATGAATATAAATATACAAAAATGACATACAGTAAATGGGTGAATAAATCAAATGTGTTAGAAATAAAACTGCTTTTCATGGCTGAGTGCTGTGGATGAGTTTGTGATGTTGCCAGTCAGGTTATGGGCACATTTTGCCCTCTTAAGTTTTCTTAAGAAATACAGCCGTTTCTGACCCTTACCAGGGTGTAGATGTGTGATGTCCACGACATGTTGTTTTGCTTATGATGAGCAGTAGGTTGTTTTCTGTGCTACTCTTCAAGACTGAGATTTCCTGCTGTTATGAAGTCTAATTGTAAAATCCAGCTGATGTCACCTGCTGACTTAACAATAGAGTTTTCTTCATGTCGAGGTCTGCAGTCATGGGTGTACAGCATGAACAGAAGGGGGCTGAACATAAAGCCCAGAGGAGCTCCCAGAGAGTGGAGGAGGTGAAACTGCTGGGGGATATTGGGTCGAATGCTGAGCTGAAATCAATAGACAGCATTCTGATGAAGGTGTGTTTTTCTCCAGGTGTGTGAGTGGAGGGCAGTGGAGCTGGAGATGCACTTACATTTTTCATGAGAGTTTGACAGTACTTTCAACCGTGCTGGAACAGTTTTTTCCTGTAGTTTGGAGGTATCGACAGTGGACGGGACAGATTAATCAAAAAAAGTGGAGCAGAAGAAAGCCTGGGACCTCTGCTGTCTGTTGCCATTGTCTCTCTAGTATGCACCCTGTTTTCTAACCTCCTGCACGCACTGCTCTGTAACTTACCTTTGAGATAGCCCAATTACGAGTGCAATGCACATGCACTCTATGTGATCCCATCTGTCAATTCTAATGTCTCAAAACTCTCTTTAATCACATGCTACAAGCCCTGAAGTGAACAAAGTGAGCATTTTAAATCTTTCTTTGTGGTAATTCTGTATAAGCAGATTTTCAGAGGGAAGGAGAGACACAAATATCTCATTGACATTCTGTACATTCAGTGTAGGTCTCCTTTTAAACTCCTTCCCTCTATCCCTGACACACACACACACACACACCGGGTGCAAGATGCAATTAATAAGTTTCTCTGAACCACAAAGAAGCAGAGGTCCTTGGTGTTGCCGTTATGTCACAATCCATTATACAGAACAGTTCAAGAAGGAAACCACATTAAGGGACATTGTGTGTTGAGGCATGCGCCGTGCATACATGCAGAGCTCAACAACCCCAGTGAGTCTTTTGCTTTGGTTCTTAGCTCAGAAGCTGATATACAACAGACTGTGTGTCACTGACTGTCTTATTTATTCAGCTGAGTGTCCTCCGTGTCCCTGCACCATGGATCAGGAGGACCCGTGATCGTTTCTGATGTTTCCATATGCCAAGAGTCCCCACACGATGTGACTCCAAGACAACTGAATTTACTTTTTCTTTTCTTTCATAAAGTGACATTGGATTTTTTTTTATTCAGTAGGCCTTCATTCTACACTATTATGATGAACTAACAGTCTAATAGCTACATGCCTATAAAGAAATGTTAAATACCCTTATTTGCTTTCTTGCTGACAGTTAGACAAGAGGATCAATACCACTCTCATGTCTGTGCAGTAAATATGAAGCTGGGGATTGAACACGGTTAGCTTAGCCTCTAGCATAAAGGCTAGAAACAGAGAAACAGCCTGGCTCTGTCAAAAATAAATGTAATTGTCCTGCAAGCACCTCTAAACTTCACTAATGAACATGTTATATCCTGTTTAATTAATCCTTCACACTAGTAATAAAAACTAACAATGTAAAAATAACAGGTTATGGTTTTACAGGGAGATATTCAAGGTAATTTTTCCATAACTTATTTCCCTCTTAATGACAACTGTAGTATGTACATAGGTCACCAATTTAAATTATATCAAGGCCTACAGTCATGCGTAATTAAGGGCACGCCCACTTTGTGTGACAGGTTTGTGACATCACACGTGGCTAGCCGCTAGGTTCATTTGGTCGCCTCATATCCACCCTGGAAAGTATGGAAAGCCAGGAGTTAGCTGAAGCATGCATCGCCAAGATAATGATGGCCAGAGCCACACTACTCAGCTTCACACCGGCTCTTCAGAAACTTGAGTAAAACTGTGCTGTTATCTTTTGAAAGAAGTCTGTGTTCCTGCTGCCATGTCTCTCTAATGGTGTTAGCCTTTAGGTATTAAGGAACTACTGATTTTGTCATACTTGTATCTTTGTACTAGTTGTAACTCAGAGGTCTGTGATTTGTTGATTACATGGTGTGGCACTTGAACACTGACTGTGGTTACTCCCACCAATGGACTTGAAACTCTGCCTAATCAATTGCGAACTGTTAACTTGCACACCTGGTTGGGATTTACCGTTTGTTGCCTGTCCATGTCTGTGTTCAGCCTGACCATGATGAAGACACTATAGTGTTGAAACGTCTGTTTGCACTATTAAAGCCGTAAATGATGACTGGGTCCATGTTTTGTACAGTCTATGGTCTTTTCTGATCTGCCGCCTTCATAGTTAAGGTTTGATTAAGTTTTTAGCAGCTGTAGCTGTTGGTGGGGGATTGGAAGCAAACCAGTCTCAGATGTAAAAGTGAGACATTTCATATTCACAAACATCCACCCCAACATCAGAACCACATCATGCTGCTTCCACATTTGCTTCTGAAAGAGGACATTTTGCGAGACCAAAAGAAGTCGGCTGTCAGGTAAACATAGTGTTTGATATAGTGACATATGATTGATGCTGTTCTTCTGGTCAGGACTATCTTGCATAGATAGAGTACAAACCGCCACTTTCTTGTCTGATATGCTCGTCTCTGGGCACTTCTTTTCACCTGCAGTTTTATCAGCACATGCACCCTCAGCCCACTCTGTCAAGGCACCTGATAAACTAGCACGAGTTACTACTTCAGGCCTTCCCACCCACAAACACTGCCAGTTGCATTCGATCGAGCCAAACCAGATTAATTGAGAAATCATTAATCTATTTGTCTGTGTAGTGTGCGTGTATTGTAAATGCACACGCAGGCACATTTATCATGACTCAAAAGGTTCTCTGTTCTCTGCTACTGTAGGGAGAGATGCAGATTAGCTTGTTGTTCTCTAGTCACACCTGCATGTCAGCGTGTGTGTGAACTTACATGTTTCAGCTTACACCGTTGTGACAATTTCAGTTTGAGGTGAAGAATCTTGATCCTACTTTTTGTTCATTTTCTAGCAGGTGATATAGGAAGATGATAGCACCCATCTGAATATAAGCCTGCTTGTAATGTCTCATTATGATATACTGTATGTGCCTGTTTGTGTTTGTGTGTGCATGTGTGGGCGCAGTATTTTAATTATCTTTCAGTGATAGATGGGAACTTGCAGTTCAGGTTTAATCTCTATTAACCCCGATGCAAGCTAGTTCCATCTATCACCACCAATTCAACAGACTAAACTGATTAATCCATTACAAATTGTAACACAGCTCTTTCATGGTTTCTCTTCATCTAACGTTCCCTCTCCCTCTCACTGTTAATTCCAGCCCTCATGCCTCTCGTCGTCTTTGTCCTCCACTCTCACTCTCTGTTGGAGAGTGTGAGAGTAGAGCGAACCACTGAAGGGAAACAGAGTCATCTGTTCGGTTACTTAAGCAGCACCTTGGAGGCTATATAAGCTATAAAGCTTGGTTTGATATGGAGCCATCATTACATTGGACTGATACAGTGTGAATTGCTGAAGATGCCCTGCGGTGCTGTTTTAAAAATGTTATTACTAGTTGCAGCTGTTGCAGCACGCAGATGACCTGCAAATTCATTCACATATACTACAACAAAGGCCGCATCCTCCCACTTTTAAGTAAGATCACACTTCTGTCTACACTGGATAAAATAGAATTCCATTAAAAAGTGGAGAAAGTACATTCATAAATTGGTAGGAAAATTACTTGTTGCTGTTTCTGTTGTTTAGCCTATCCTCATTAGTTACATTTACATAGACGATATTTCTTGGACACTAAATGAAGTTATGTAATAAAATGCATATTTACATGCCCTAAAGCATTAATAAGAACATAAGTTTTCAGACAGAGTGGCTTCCCAACTGGCCTTTGTGATAGCAAACTGGACCACCTGGAAATTCGAAACAATGCATCATCCTCACTTTGGTTCGATTCAGGAACTGGATCTGAACCTGCTCTTTGCCTGCTTTACTTTTAGCTAGGTGTACCTAATAAATTGGCAACTGAATGGACGTTACCTGTTGCTGTTATCCTCATTATTTGATTATCTCAGGAAGGTGAAATAATTAAAAATGCATTTATTAGTTCAGAAATAAAATTGCATTCATAGATTATCTCTAAACTAAATGAATAGCATTCACCAGATCTTTGTGATTTCTATGATTTAGGAATTCATAATAATAACTGATCCAGATGAAAGAGCAGTGTGACTGCAACACTCCATTGGCGCTAGTGCTGCACAATTAATCAAAATATTATAAAAATCGCACTATTTCCAAATGCAACATCCAAATCACAGAAGCTACAATTTTTGATGAAGAAAAATGTGATAAAACAGCATTATAATGAAGTACTGAAGTGCTGCAGAGATGCCACGGCCCACAAATCATCTTCTTCTCCAATATCAGTCAAAATAGTCACACTATTTTTTTTTTTAACATATCATGCAGCCTTAATTCATATATGTCTGAACTGGATAAGAAGATGTAGAAACAGATATAAAAGAATAATTTCAGGTAGACACATTTCGAAATGGATTAGGGAGTCTTTCTATGATTTTTTCCTATCATTTCAGACAGGATTATCTTGCCATCATGAGATGTGAGAGGAGGTATCTGTAGCCTCAAGGAATTACCCATCAGTACATTTTGTTCTGCCACATACAGGACAGACTGCTGAGCCATGCAAATTGCGTTTGGGAGACAGTTGGCACAATAAGCACAGACACTACCTGAGCTCCAGAAGATTCGTATTAACTCTGAGCACAGCAGCAATTACTGAGCAGTACACAAAGTAATACAACACTAATGACAATCAAGGGTGTATTCTGTTCTGGGTCCTACTGGTACACGAGTAGCCTCTGCTTCTTCCGTAGAGACTACTTTAATGCAGTTAACTTAAACAGCAGAGCTCTTGAATTACTCTCATATGAGCAACACGTTTCCAATTCAGACCGCCACGAAGCCAAAAGGCGTCAACGCCTATTAGTCACAGGCCCAAAATTACCGCAGACATATTGCCTTTTTCCTTATATGCTCTCTTAATTATGTGAAGGTTTCATTTGCAAAAATAGATGTCTATTTTTATGTATGTTCCTCCCAAGTCATGTTTTTTGTGTACTCCAAGGAATAACAGGTGTTAGGTTGCTTTGTCTTTTTTAATTTTCATAAATCATGTTTTTGCACTGAGGGGAATATTGGTCAAAGTGGTGTTGATTTATTTATTTTAAGAAGGGTGTTTATCTGTTTTTGCAAACAAACGCCTCATTTTCACACTTAAGGTACAAATACAACATTTTCAAACTAGTGGCACCTTAGAGCAGCGTTTCAACTCCACAAGCATCACAGGAGCTCTGAGGTGTTATGAGATAATTAACAGAGGTGGAAAACAGACAAAGTTCAGCTTTTCTCTCATCTTTGATTATTTTCTTGTAAATCTGACAACTTTAAACAAGGAAACAGATTAATCTTTGGTTGAACCTGTCTCAACTGTTAGATAAATGTAGTTACTGATGAAAGGTCACATGACACAGACATTGCTTTGTTCTGAGGGGTCGCAAACCAAAAAGGTTGGGAACCACTGCCCTTAACTTGTTTTATACCAAAATTAGCAAGTAAATTCAGGGTTTATTAACACTGATAAACCCCCCAAAATAGGAGTACAACTCCTTTCTCTTTGCCAGTACATGAGTTTGCTTTTCTGTTGTTTTTTTTTCCTTCTGATATATCACTTTTGATGTCCAGCACATGCTGGAAAACAGGGTTAGTAAATGGTAAAAAGTAGCAGGCCAGTGTCTCGGGGGTTACTTTTTCATATCTTTTACTTCAGTCTCTCTTTTAAACTCAACACAGATTAATCCGGAGTGGTGTTCAAGTGCTACTTGAACAGAGATGGATGGAATTTGTGGCCAAGAAGTGGCAGAAGTAAGGATCAAAGCAACAAGCGTTGATAACATTGCACCAGAATAGGGAGAAAATCAGGGTGCCCACTCAGGTGTTATGCTTTCATCACTGCCGATCGGAGCTGGTGCTGACAAATACCTGAGTGCAGAGTCATTTTAATCCAGGAATGAATGCCGATTATGCCCTTTCCCACTTAAGATAAGCCTGTATATGTAGAATTTGAATCTCTGGTCAAGTATTTAGCCTGATAATTGTACTAAATTACCAAACAAAGTAACTAGAAACTGGATATATTTCATAATAACATACAACATAAGACATGATTACTGCGTTACTCAGAAATTTCACAGGTTAGCAGGAAATGGAGTGATTCACTGACAACAAGGGGGGCACTCAGAAATCACAGGCCTCTGCCAAGACCAAATGTCCTGTCTCAAATTGAAAAGGAAAACTAATTTGTCTGCAATTTAATTTGGATCCACGTCAGAATTTAATTGAATCTTCCTTGGCCCATGTTACACCCCTCTACCGAGTTTCATGGAAATTAGGCCAAAAGTTTTCCTATAATCCTGCTGACACGCAGACACACAAACGACAACACAAACATCATCATAAAAATATATTTTTTAAGTTTCCTGCCTGCAGCTAATTCATGTCAGAGGCCCTCAATTTATCAATACTTACTTTGCTTACACCAACATACAGCACTTTTTAATTAAACCTCTGAGTTAAACCAATTTTTGCACAAAATGTTATGCTAATATATGCCTGCTTTGAAAGCTTGTTTCCTACATGACCTCCATATTAAAACCTTTCCTCTCAAACTGTACCAGTGTATCTGTTCTGTGTCTGAATAAAGAGTCACTGGAGAGACCCACTCTGGTTGGTGAGGTTTAAAAGGAGGTTTTCACTCACATTTAACTTGCCTCAGTGTTACTCCTGGAAAACAGTTATTGAAGTATTGACCAGAAACAGGCTAGTTAGTTAAAGGCCTGGACTACTGCCAATAGCCAGCAACAACATAGGATTGATAGCGTTCTTTGCGACAGAGCAATAAATTGCCAGAGCTTTCATCACTAGATTTTCTTTTAGTACAGCGTTTGAGTGGCACTGGAATATAGGCCTCTCAATATCTTTTACTTTGCAGTATGATGTTGGGCTCAGGAGCACAGGATATTTGAGCATTTTTGTTTTGTTTGATTTACATGTAGTGAGATGAAAACAGAACAGGACGATAACACCGGAAATAACTTGAAATTGCAACATCAAGGACACATGGGGACCATTTTTGTGCTGGTGTAAATGATGGCGTGGTGATGCAAATGAATGAACAATGTCACTTTTCATTTTGGTAATTTTGTTTGGTTTGGTTGTTTTGCACTGGAGCTCCACATGAACTTGCTTGTGCAAAGTTAATTATAGGGATTTGGATGAATATTAATTTATGTAGATCAGCTGGTGCCATTTTGGTACCCTTTTTTAAATGAAATTGCACTTGTGTTTATATTGGATCAAACCATTCCTATGAAAGCACAGTGAGCAATCTTTGTGGAGGTGGAAAAGCACACACCGACATCTCTCTAATTACATAAATCCTTTTCATGAATGTTGATTTTTTTTCCTTGTACTTGATGTCACATTTTCATCTAACATGTTTCAATGCATGTGAAGTTTAAAGTGACTGAGGAAGAGTCTGTACTAATTCAACGTGTACTACCATGACTGTTTGCAACCATGGAAACAGCTTAAACAAACTACGGTAACAATACAGTACACAGAAAATGCGAGTAGTTGCTAAGGAACAAGGGAAGAATGAATCAGGAACGACCTTTGCCGGGGTCCAGACCTTTGAATCCGCCCACTCCTCCGAACTGACTGATTCTCTGAAGATGGAAACAAAGTGTAATGAGTTGACACACAATTCTGTCTGATATCAGGCTAGAACAACTCGACAATGAATGAATCTTTAACGCATAATTCCTGAATTTCTAACTGCTTTCTTCATAAGCTGCTCCTCATTAACTATGAACCAGCCGGTGAGTAACTAGTGACGACTCGTTAAAGTCAAAACAGACAACTTTTCAGCCCCCTAGCATTTCCAGGATTTAATGTTGTCGTGCTGCCGTAGGAAAAACAACAGGTGTCAAAATCTGTTTCCCTGTCAAAATGCATTTTACCTCACTCTGCTACGTGTAGGCCTAAGCAATTGTAATGATGCGCGCTGCATATTAATAACACAGTTTGAGTGATGTTAGCTTATCACTTCACACAAACAGGTAATCACAGCAGGGATTGGTGTCAGAGTTGAGGGGGAGTGAAGTTAGAAGAAAACATTAACTTCAACTTTATTTGTCCCAGTGGGGAGTTGATTTTGCAGTCTAAATGCAACATAGAAAACACACATCAATTTAGACATTAAACAATAAAACGGTTACGCAGAATGAACAGCATAATCATCAAGAACAACAACTAAAACTCAATGATGGCCAAGCTGTCATCCTGCTATATAAGATATGACCAGCATACATCACAACATCACCAAATAAAGTTGCCCAGCGACAGCAACATGAAAAAAAATATCATTACCTAATATGACTACTGAAGCATGATTATCCAGTTCCTGTTTCCTGCATTAGGGAGGGTAATGGCTGTGGGGATGAACGAGTGCCTATATCTGTTTGTCTTAACTGAGAGGAATCTAAAGCGGATGTTAGAGGGTAGGAGTTGAAACTCCTGGTGAAGAGGGTGGCTGCAGTCAGACACCAACAGAAAAAACTTGTTTATTAATTTAGTCTACAAATGAATAAACTTTAATATTTTTTCTGATGACACCACCTTAGTGGGTCTGCTTAACCAGGGCAATGATGTGGCTTATAGAAACGAGGTCCAATCCTTCTCCAGCTGGTGTGACTCTAACTTCTTATAGTTAAATGTAGGGAAGATTAAGGAGTTAGTGATTGATTTTAGAAAGAAAAGACAGGAGGTCCTTCCAGTGACAATTAATGGTCAGGAGATCGAAATTGTCGGGTCTTATAAGTACCTTGGTATCCATTTGGACAGTAAACTGAACTGGAAAGACAACGCTGATGTCCTAATCAAGAAAGCTCAGTCTAGACTTTTCTTTTTGCGAAAACTTAGATCCTTTGACCTCAGCACAAAACTCTTAAATGTCTTTTATCACGGTATCTTGGCTAGTGTTCTCTTTTATGCTGTACTTTGCTGGGGGCATATCTGTAGATGATAAAAATAGGATCAACAAGTTGATCAAGAGAGCTGGCTCAGTTATCGGTCTTACCCCAGACTCACTTAAGGTCACGGTGGAGAAGAGAATGAGGTCAAAAGTCAAAATGGTTCTGCTCTTTCAAGGCCACCCACTCCACAGTGTTTTTAAAGGACTCACTCGCTCTTTCAGTAAGCGACTGGTGATGCCTCGGTGCTCAACTGAACGACTGAGAAGGTCTTTTGTTCCTGCAGCTGTCAGATATTTTAATGAACACTGTTAACTATCCCGCTGCAGGTTTTTTATCTTTTTATGTATTCATCTGTTTATTTATGTATCATCATACTATTATGTTATTGATTATGTCTAGATAGGCCTTTATCGTGTCTCAGTGGTTCTTAATCACGCTTTGACAGTCTCCTGTATTATCTGTTGTGTGTCATGTTTGTGCTGTTTGTTGGCTTTATGGTTTGACCTGGTGGCAAACCAGTTTCCCTATTGGGATTAATAAAGCTTTCTAATCTAATCTAATCATCTAATCTATAATGGAGCCATTATATTCCTGAACAAAATGGTAGGGAATAGAGAACCAGTCTAAAAAGGTGGTTGGTCTAATTGGTCTACAGCATTTCACTTTGCAATCAAAATTTACTTCATAATGACAAGTTAAAGCAAAAAAAGTTGGCTATTTCCACTTTAATTTGCTAATTAATTGCACATTTCTGGTGAACAAAGGGAAAAAGTAGCTACTTGTCACAATCATAACATAATGATGGACTACTTAGTAGCTACTCAGTATGATGTATCACTTGACTTAAGGGTGCACAAAAAGAGGAAGTAACAATTGAGTAATTAGTAATTATTGAGTTGTCACAAGTTTGTGCCACTCAGCAACTGATTCATAGTCAATTAGGAACAATTCACAAAGAAAATGGTATGTTGATTAACAGATATTTATGAACTAATCATTACCAAGTGATTTATTATAGTATTTACCAGTCGTCAAATTACAATTATTCTGGAATTACTCAGTAATGATTCAGATCAGTCTTTCCTCAATCATTCTTTAGCAACTCTCATTTTTATGTACTGTTTTGTAGTGCAAACTGTTTCTTTACATACAATACATATTTGAACTTAATCAAATATACTAAATATTACTAAATGTTACCAAATATGATGAACTTAAAGTTCAGAACAGGCAGCACCATTCAAAGTTTGCCCCTCCTCCCAGTCTCGATGAACAAGAGACAAGGCGAGAGAGCTCTAGACTGAAAGGACAGAGAGCATCACAATGCGCGTCCATGAACTTCGGGTGTAGAGCCCGGGTGGAGTATGAAGGGAGGGGTAGGTCTGTATTTCTTTAC
>JAJHUR010077323.1:0-10843 GCA_027495735.1 Lutjanus campechanus | reverse complement strand
ATCTCAGAAGAGGTTGTATCTAACAAGTGGCTAAATGAAATCAGAGGTTGTTGGGGACATGTTGTTGGGAAGATTATCTTGCTGAACAAAACAGTATCAGTATCATAAACCTTTGTTCACCACAGCTTATTTTTCACACTAACCCAAAATCCAATGAAAAGATCCATTAATACTTTGGAAAAACATTTTATTTGTCTTTGGGGAGTTAAATCTGCAATCACATTCTTATTATGCAAGTCTTGAAATATTTCTCCGTATGCCTAAGCAGTATATAATGTGCTGTATAATGCAAGCACCATGTAATTTAATTTGTTCTCTTCTGCTTTCTATCCTCCATCTTACTTTACTCTTTACTGGAGCGTGTTTCAAGAAGTTGAAACTTAAAACAAGAAAGAGACAATTGAGGATAGATTCACAGCTGTAAACACAAACAAGCTGTTGTTGTGTATCATTTTGGCCTATGTCCAGTCAAAATGAATCTAATTATGTTGGAATTCAGAGGAAAAGAAAGCATAACAAGATTGAAGAATCAGTACTTTTTTCCACACCAACATAGTTGATTGATTGAATGAAACCATTCATTCACAGAGCACAAACACAATAAATAAAGCATAAATAAAGTATAAAACCACAATACCATTACAATGCAATGACATGCAATCTAAAAATGATATCACAGTGCTTTGTTGTGGAGTCTTTATTTGTGAGCTATGTGACCTTCATGGCCTGACCCTCACTTACAATGATCTGATGTCTAAACAGATTTGTGGACATTTGTTTTTGGACATGTGTCATAAGACTCACATCCTAGTTTAACACAGGAGGGAGCCAGTTTTGGACTGACAGACAGCATGATTTGACCCAGCTGGCTTATTAATATAACTGTGTGTGTGTGTGCATGTGGCCGTGCAGAGATCATCACCGCACAAATGACACATTTACGCCTTAAGCTGATGCTTGTATTCAGAGCAGCTTAACGACGGTGCGCGGGCAGACATCATAAATGGTCATACATGACGTATGTATATTACCATGTAACTCGGAGCGATATGGTGGGGCTAGTGGTTGACTTTATTTGAAGGGATGTATTATATGTACCTGTGCCAAAATATGCTGTCATGCATAAACGTTAATAACAGTTTCTACGTCAGATGGTTTCAGTTTCTGAATAAGTGCATCTTGTGTGTGAATTGGTTCATTTCCAAAGATTCCTCCCTCAGGAACATCTTCTCTCCGTCTCCATCTGTCTCACTTCCGATTCCCACATCATAGCTCTGTTACTGTCCATCATCTCCAGCCTGGTTCTTGTTTCCTCCTGTTCTGCCCCTTTTCCCCTTTCCAGCCTCTGCCCTTCTCATCACTTATCCTCATCTGCCCTCTGCTCTTCATTTAATGTCTTTATTTTCCTCTTTTTTTCCCGTCTCTTTCTTTGTTTGACTCTGTTGCTCGGCCTTTCTCTCTTTTTCTGTCACCCTGCAGACTCATCATGTTTTAGAAACCACTGAGATTAACATGGGATTATGCACGGATGGGTTTTAATGGTTACGTAAAATCCAGCACTAAATCCCGAATGATTTGCTGGGATTAGATGCATTTGTGTGTTTTGCTGGGAGAAGGAGGAGATGGTATAGTGGAGGTGGGCGGAGAAAGATCGCAGTGAGCCAATCCGAGCATGATAATCTGAATAGTGCACCCTGCTGAGATATAAGAAAATGATCGCAAAATAGATATAAAACATGCAGAGCTCAGACACACAGATGCAGCAGGGAAATGTGAACAATTTGCACAGAGGAAAACTTGTTGTGATGGAAAGAATGCAAGAAGAAGAGTTAAGTTGAATGTTGGCTGGCTAAGTGTTGGCTGTTGGCTCTTTTCCCTTCTGATGGCATCGCTGGACGTCTGCCTCCACAGCTCAGACAGTATGCGTGTAAACTCCACCAGATGTCTGATGAGGATATTCATTAAGTAAATGCAGACTGTTGCAACAAGTCAGTCACAAGTTGGCTTGTTTTCTGAGTTGTTGTTTTGGTTGAGTTTTGGAGACCTTTGGGATCATCTTGGCTTTCAGGTTCCAGTGAGGAAGAAACCTTTTACCTAAGAAGACTGGAACCAGGTCTTAAAGAAGCTGTCCTTTTTGGCAAGGAGTCTTTCTCTCTTGGAGGTGATTCAAATTTTTTTTTCTGACTGAGAAAGAACACGTCTGATTTGTCATGATCTTTCTTGGTGTCTCCACCTGAGCTTTGAAACCTTTGGCATCACCTTGGCTTTCAGGTTTCAGTGAAGAAGAAACTTTTCAACTAAGAAGACTAGAATCACTTTGGAAACAGGACTGCAAGTGCTTTTTACCTGCTTCCCAAGTTGGTTTAAAGAGGAAGTTGTCCTTTTTGGGAAGCAATCTTTCCTTCTTGGAGATGATCCTAGGTTTTTTTCCTGACTGAGAAAGAACACCTCCAATTTGTCATGATCTTCCCTCGTGTCTACATCTGAGCTTTGGACACTTTTGGGATCACCCTGGCCTTAAGGTTTCAGCGAAGAAGAAACCTTTTACCTAAGAAGACCAGAATTAATTCTTAAACAAGACAACAAGTGCAAGTGCTTTTCACCTGCTAACAAAGTCAGGTTAAAGAGAAAGTTCTCTTTTTTGAGAAGCTGCTCATCCCGGATGGGGATGAACCAAGATTTCTTTCCTCACTGAGAAAGAACACCTTCGACCCATCCAAGATCTTCCTTGGTCTCCATCTGAGCGTGTCCCCACTGAACTGCTCATGCCCAGTGAGCTCCTACAATGATGTTCTGTACCACCTTCCTGTCCGCTCCCTCTGAGGACCTTAATTGTGAGGGCAGTGGAGGAGGAGCAGCAGGAGGAGGTGGAAGTTTGGGCCCAGGGAGCTGCCTGTCCTCTTTGCACTGCCTGGTTCTCCCACAGGACGAACTGTACCCCACTATGTCTGATCCGTCCGCCCGGATCTCCATTTGCCCCAAAGAGCGAGCTCACAAGTTGGTTGGCAAAATGCTTCTTGACGTCAGTATGACTACCTGTGGAGCAAGAGATGCCGGGTGCATTTGGGACAGGGTGACACGGCGACGCAGTCGGTCGGCCTCGCCTTCGCCCAGCAAAACTCCCAAGAGTCCCTGTAGTGAGAGTGTTAAAGGTATGTGCTACAGCTGAGGCACTGGGAGGAGTTGTGGTCATGGGACTTGGTGGAGTTATTGTTGGTGTCTGCTCGCTATGACAGTTCAGTTCGGCTCATTGTCTACAGCTCAAATTACCATGTGGGTATGTCTGAGTTGCCCCTCTCCAGTCCAATTCAATTCAAAGTGTTGTTTTATTGCACATAAAATGTAATGTAATGTAATGTTACTGTACGTTGTTAGTTTGGTAACTCATTGTTATTTCTGCCTGTAATGGCCAGGCCTCCTTCAGATTAACATCTCAGTAAGGCTTTCCTGGTTAAATAAAGGTTAAGTAAATAAAAGAACCTCCATTTACACATTTACATAGCAGACAATTTGAATGAATGATTGATTGAGACATGCACCATCTGCAAAAGTGAACTCACTTAAGTAAATTAAATAAGAGCTCAGTGACTGAACTGACAGAACAAGTTTTACAACAGATTGAACCTCTATTTCCTAAGACATCGACACTTATATGGACTAAATATTCAGTTTTTTCCTTTATTCCGAAAGACAGTTTTCCTACTAAGCTTTTTGTATGGCCAATGAAAATGAATATTCTGCTAATATTCCTGTTTACATGCAGCCATGCATTAACATGATGACGTACAGGTGATATTATATATTTATGTATCATATCCAAGACTTATCCAACAACCTGTTGAGATCCAAGACTTTCATAATGTTGAAAAGTAGGTTTGTTTCTCCTTCCAACCAGAAATGTCCCTGTCTCTACCCCAGCCTTACAAACTGTTGGCTAGTTGGTTTGTTTACAACACACAGAGCTGACTGTAAACAGGCAAGAGGACGTGTCCAAAGGATGCTCCTAAAACTTGAATAAGACTGGCGTAACCCTCGTGACTTAATTGGAAAATTCTACATTCAGAATAAGGCATAATTAGGAATATCCAAACTGAATGAAGCTCCTAACATGACCTGTATCAAATTCAGATCATCTTCTAAATAATAGGCGAAAATTACTGTGCATGTAAATGCATGTCATTGTTATTTCTGCCTATCATGACCAGGCCTCATTGAGATTAACATCTCAAAAAGGGCTTCCTGGTTAAATAAAGGTTAAGCAAATAAAAGAATATCCATTTACATAGCTGACATGATTGATTAAACTGACAAAACAAGTTTTACAATGGATGTAATCCCCCTACAGTTTATCTCAGACATTGTAAGTTTTGGTAATAATAATCTGTTTTAATATCAGTTAATCAGTTAATATCAGTCCTGTCTTTTAGTCCCCACGTATTATAAGCTGTTTTCACACCACGAACCTAAATTAAATTGCCTGACCCCTCTGTGCCAAACAGACTCTGTAATAGCTATTAAATAATAGATTATATAATTGAAGGAGCACTGATGGCCCTGAAAAGTCCTATGTTTGATTTTCAGCTTGGACCTAAGGTCATTTTTAAAAATGAAATTAAACAGTTTAGGTTTGATTGTTGTCACAATTATGCCAGACTTATAGCCCTTTTTATGTAAAGACGGTGTCTGTAGTCAAAATTTTAAAAGTTCTCATACTCATTTATATTGAGTGGAAAACCCCACAACCAAGTTTTGTCTCTACGTTTCACATTCTGTGTTATTTTAACCATAACTTCATTGTCTCTGTCATTTTTTAAGGCCCTACGTTGCCTATGGCTACCGTCGACATCAAAAACCCAGAGATCAGCAGTGTTCAGCGTTACCATAACAACTCTCAGGTGAACAACATTGTGCACTCCACCTTCCCCAAGAGGGAGAAGAAGAACAAGGGGAAGAAGAAGAGGCTGACCAAAGCGGACATTGGCACACCGAGCAACTTCCAGTGAGTCACCATGTTGTGTTCGTTGGGTGGGGTTCAGTTCAGGTGGTGGATACGCAGCATTGTCACCTGATAGAGATCTTTGAAGTACTGCTTCTCTTTGCACCTAAACACTTTAAATGAAATTTAGCACTCAACATCTTTGAATGATTGTCAAAATTTTGTATTGTGTAAATTTGATATGTCATACCATGCTGCATAGCGAGCCATGACTATAAAACTTCACCCCAGTTTCACCCTATTTACACCTGGTATTAAAATGTGATCTGTTTTTGGACATGTTATCCAGATGGAAAAACGTAATCCAATCCGCCTGACCACATCTCAAAATAGTCTGGCTCAAATTGTGTTTGAATCTTTTGATAGGTGAAAACATAATCCGTATAACATGCTGGCATCTGTACATAACAAAAAAATGTTTTTGACTAATAAGAAAAACACAGTAGGTTGTTGTTAATATTTCTAGAGCGAGCGAGCACGGCAACATTGTGCTCTGTATTCATATGTGCAGCTGACCTGCTGTTAACAAGGCATAATTTATCTAGTCGCAGAGTATTATGTAAGTTATTATTACAGCACACCGGGACAAACTGACACAATATTTTTTTATACAAAAAGAAAAAAATAGCTTAATGTTTAAGATTTGCAAAATTTACTAGAGGGACGATTATTTGAGAATAGTCTCAGACAGTGTTTCATAAAGTTAATACAGTTTCCCCTGACTCAACAACCCACAACCCACAAAAATACAGAACTAGATCTTCAGATCTTCAGCATCCGACACAACAGCCGTAGACTCTATTTCCCTGTTTTGATGCATTTCTGTCCAGCACCTTGTATTTATGACGTTTGGATGTGCATACTTTTGTAAACTTGTAAACCTGCTACCTCAGTTTACTCACATGCAGATTTTGTTTTGGAGAGGCTCGATCACAGTGAGGATAACAATAAATAAAGCATTAAAAATAACAGATGTAAAGGCAAAGGCAAGATTGGATCATTTAGTTTATGTATCCAGATACAGATCACATTTTAACACAAGGTGAAAATGGGGTGTGAGAGAAATCCTGCGAACTCTGAAGGCATTGTGCCTATAGGTGGCACTACATGATAAAGTTATTGTCATTACTCAGTCTTGATTCTAACTTGAATATCCTTTAACAAGCTCTTATACTGCCTGTCTATCCTTGTGATTTCATGAAGATTGAGATACAAATGTCTTCCAAATATCTGAGCCTACAGTACAACAGCCAGTCTGTGGGTCTTTGAGTTCATTGTAGACGTCTGCTATACAACATATTGGCCCAAAGTCCTGTAACCCTCTTGTCCATATAAGTGCTGGTCAATCTGGGCGATAATCCAAGCTGTTCCTATAGTGTGTAACATGATTGGTAATGCAGAAAAATCTCCACTGTGCTTTCAGGAACAGTCAGAGGCAGCTTTCATAGTCTTTAATGAGATACTGCAGTTTACCAATGGGCCATCCGGGTTAAACCACAGGGGTTACTGTAGATTTTGCAGCAGTTTAATCAACATGTTCTCTTTTTCTCCTCTATTTTTTTTTAACTCATTTTTTTGATCTCACATCCTCCATCTCTTACTTCTCTTACAGGCACATTGGACATGTAGGATGGGATCCAAACACAGGCTTTGATGTAAGTCCCGCAGAAGAATGTAATGTGTGTTTGTATGCGTCTCTGCACATATTGACCTCTAGATATTCTCAAAACTTGTCCCCCGGTTTATCTGTTTGTCAGTCACACCATCCCTCTTCCAGACAGATTTTTCAAATTTAATATCGGCTCCAAAAAATATTAAGCCGAGCCACACGGCCAAGTCATCAGTAGAGGGGTTACACAAGGAGATTTTGGGAGGGAGGAGAATCAACCTGCATCTGCATAATCCATGGACTCGTTCCCAAAAAAAAAAACGTCATCAGTAATTACGCTGGATGGTAGATGATGAGTATGAGATCATGCAGGTCAGAGGACTTTATTCTGACTGTAAAAATGAAAAGGATGAAATTCAGATGAATTGGGTTTCATAAGTTTAATGCTTTCAAGGACTTAGATTGATTTGAATGCGTGACGTCAGCTGAACAAAGCTCGCTCACCTCTCAAATCCTCTGGTTTAAAGCTGGAGCACAAATGAGTGGATTCACAAATGAGCAAAGGAATATACTGCATATATTATAGTCTTACCAGCTAAATGTGACTCTTCTTTCTTAGATAATGTAGATAAAATACTTCATAAAGGCCTCACCTTTTCATAATTTTTCCTTTGCCCGTTTCCTTGATTTTGGGGTGAATTGTCCCTTAAACCTAGAAATGTACATAATGACACAATTACATCAACAGTATTCTGCACTATTTGTTCCTTTCTGTGTATTGTTTCTGCTGGCAACAGAACACTATGAAAACCAAGCAGCTGAAGCTGTAACAAACAATGACAAGAGCTCTGTTCTAGCTTGGATCACGCCACTAGGTGGCAGCATAGTGACTGTCCTTGTGGTCTAATTCTGAGCTATTTTAGAGGGGTATCTTCATAAAGGAAAGTGTAACCTCACAGATGATAAAGAGGTTACTTCTTTCTTTTCCTGAACGCACCAGCTGATATTTTCGATTTCTAACTGGGTAATCCTGCTTTTTTCAAATGTCCCCTTATAATCCAAACTCAATACTTAACATGTCAGTCACATAATGTGTTACTGAGCTGCAAAGCTCATAAATACAGATTAAAACCAGTGAAATCACATCACAGATCTTAACATACATGAGCAGATATGATAGCAGCAGCAAAACCAGCCTCTGTTGCAGTCAGTATGTTTTAGTTATTGTGGCAAGGAGGCTGATTCTGTTTTAAATTAATGAGAACATAATGATACAGAATCTGTGGATGATGATTTGAGTTTTTCACTGAAGTGAACAGCAATTGGGGAAGAAAGTTTCCAGTGTTAGGAATAAGGAGTACTTCTATTCTGTGATAGCCTTAAATAAACACGTCTCATCTTGCTCTGTTGTGTCTCTTCAGTTGAATAACTTGGACCCAGAGCTGAAGAACCTGTTTGATATGTGCGGCATCTCTGAGGCTCAGCTGAAGGACAAGGAGACCTCGAAGGTCATCTATGACTTCATTGAGAAGAAAGGAGGCGTAGAAGCTGTCAAAAATGAGCTACGGAGACAAGGTACGGCTGATCAGCTGGCGGGAATACAGATGGTCTCCAGAGTGATTTGTGGGATTTAACAGATTCTTTTGTTTGATAGTTTTTTTTTATATATATACTGGCTTCAATAGAGAGTTTTGGCATCATAATGTAGAAAATGTTCAGTGCATTTGTTTTCCCAGTGCACTGATGATGTACATACATTTTAACAGGTAACTGTTAGTTTAAGACGACTTTAACTCGTGTGGTGGTTTTATCCCCCAGGTCCGCCCAGGTGGAGTGGTAGGTTTCTATGCATGACCTGCTGTGACAGCTCATAACTGTGCATGTCATGGAGGACTGTAATTTGACCTGAGAACTCAGTTAGTGTGTCGGGTTTTTTGCAGTTACTTGAGTGTTTTTGCTGTGTTGTTTGTACTGAAGTTGGATGTTCTGTCATTCGCTGCCTCTGCGACATTATGATCACAACTGGAGACATTAACAACACAGCTTTCTTACATGAGGTTTGCTTCATCACGTTAGACACCCAGCCTCTATTTCATTAAATTATAATTTTGATTATGATTTTTTTTTATGAATTAACTCTTGCTTTTGTCAACCATAATGTAAAAACTGCATATATTGTGTCACAATTTTCAATAACAAAATTAACATTAGTTACATGTGAGAAGGCTCCCAGCAGTGGCTTGTTTAACTGCATGATGCATTGATGCTAGCAAGAATTGGGAAACTGACATGCATTTGATTACATTATTATACAATTACATTAATTACTGATTAAATGTTTTTTTCAATTTAGAGATTTCTATTTTGCTGCTTAAAGTGAAAACAAACTTTTTTGGTTTAAATTATAATTATGAAGTAAATGTTGCTCCCTATAAGCCCTCCTTTCACTTTGAAAAATCTTTCTGCACAATTTTCCCTGGAAAATTATGTCTCCGTTATAGAATGAATAAACAAAATAATCATACATTTTCTCCTAAAGTTATCTGCTACTCCCCACTCCACACTGCCGCCAACCTCTGCTGTAGTTACTTGTTTGTGCAAAGCAGAAATGTTACTGAAACTATTTCCAAAGTGCTGTTGATCACCACTGTGTTGTGCATGCACAGCGCGCTGCAGTTCGCACACCCTACCGCAATACAACAAGAAAGAGAACTTGGAGCTGTAACAGAAAAAGGGGAGATGGAGGAGGAGGGTAATGCCTCCGCATCCAGACCCCCGACACAGAGATAGTTGAAAAAGGGGAGCACACCACATGGTGACGCAGAGACAGCAGTTAAGAACTGAAGAGCACACACGCTAAGCTGTGCTCACAACAAAGGTAATTAGTGCCAACAGTTCTACTCTGTCATGAAATACAAATGGTAACATTGAGAGAGACAGAGAGAGAGAGAGGACCTGATTCCTGTTTTTGTAACAATCTTATTGATGCTAGAATCAATATTCAAAAACGAGACACAGTATCAATGTTTTGGGCTTAATCCACCCACCCCCTACTAAATGAATACAAATTAGGAATAGGTTTCTCAATTTAGGTTTAGGAATTCAATTTAGTCGAATCTTCGCACAAGGATAAAAAGATGTAGACCAATATTTGTCACGGTTTTTGATAACAAAATGAACACAGTTACATGCGAGAATGCTGCCAGCAGTGGCTTGACTATACTGCATGATGCAATGATACAGACAAGAATCAGAAAACTGTGCATTTTTGACAGATACGCTGTGAAATCCTTTGTGACCATTTAGATTTTCCAGCTGTCCCTCCATGAAAATGAATTCTGGATGTTGTTTGAGGCTGCAGTGTGAACTCTGAATGATGCATAATGATGGTTTCAGCTTTGCTCGTTTTTAACGTCAAGTTTTTGTTTTGTTTTTTTCTCTCCAGCTCCTCCACCTCCTCCATCCAGAGGTGGCCCTCCTCCCCCACCCCCACACCACAGCTCAGCCCCTCCTCCCCCTCCTCCTGCCCGGGGACGAGGTGCCCCGCCACCGCCTCCCCCCTCCAGAGCGCCCGTCTCTGCGCCCCCTCCTCCCCCTCCATCCCGACCGGGCATGTCCGCCCCGCCGCCTCCCCCGCCCAGCCGAGGCTCCCTCCCGCCTCCCCCTCCACCAGCCCATGCCTCAATTCCAGTGGTGCCTCCTCCTCCGCCTCCTCCACCCTCATCCTCAACTCCATCCGGTGGCGGCGGACCACCTCCTCCCCCTCCTCCTCCCCCGCCTCCTGGCCCTCCACCCCCTGCTCCTCCTCTGCCCACGGAGGCTAACGGAGGGGACAGTGGACCACCCGGGAAGTCGGCGCTGCTGAGTCAGATCAGAGAAGGCACCCAGCTGAAGAAGGTGGAGCAGAAGGACAGGCCGGTGTCCAGCACGGGCAGAGACGCACTTCTGGACCAAATCCGACAAGGAATCCAGCTTAAATCGGTCAGTGTTTAAAAGTCACATACCACACGCCTCTCAAGCTTCTCCAGAACAATATATGTACTTTAACTGCGGCTGCTCATTTTGTCTTCTTTACAGAGGGATGACAACACCGATTCAGCCCCTCCCACCCCCGCCCCTTCGGCAGGCATCGTTGGGGCCCTGATGGAGGTCATGCAGAAAAGGAGCAAGGCTATTCACTCCTCAGGTAGAGACAATCATAGAAACATTCTCCATCTGCTCAGCTATCTTATAGCATG
>JAJHUR010077322.1:0-27057 GCA_027495735.1 Lutjanus campechanus | reverse complement strand
ACTGAAGATCTGCACCCATCATCACATCGGCATAGTGGTGAGTACATATTGAGTGGGTTATCATGTAAAGTGGAGTATCCTTTTAAAGAATAAATTTTCATCAAAAAATGGAATTAGGATTTTGGGATTCATAATTTTTAAAAGTTTTTTTGTGTGACATGATTTGTCTCAATTCTCAAAATACATTTCATACATTTACAATATAAAATACAATAAAAAAATTATCATTATTTCATAAATGCATCCTATTGCATTAACAGTAATTATATATTTCTGTTCTGTCCACAGACAAAACATTAACTACTGTAGTTGATGTTACTGTTTCTTGTGCAAGAACTCCACATGAACACTTATCCAGAGGCACAGTCCAATGTCAAACTACGTGATATGCCACCATGTAAATGAATACAAGGCTGTGCAAATATCAGGCTGTTCTATTATAAATCACCAGTACAGTCAAACAGGCAACAGTCACATTCACCACTTATTTACACTGGCTGACTCACTCTAAAATGAACTGGCGAACCCTGCCAGAACCCTAGAACATAAATTACAAGGGGTCTGTTCATATCTGGTAGAACCTGTTGAAACCTGTTGAGACCTCAATGTGTGTTATAAACCTGTTAAAAACTTCAGTGTCTATTAAAGTGTATTCTACAATAGGGCACTGCTTAGCATCAAACAACCAATTTTGCTCCTCTATACATATAATAAAAAGTACTCTTATTTGACACAGTCATATTGACATGCAATAGTGGGTAAACACAGGTGTTGCCAGTAATATTAATTAGGATCCTGTTCCATTTAGTATAGTAGAACCTTTCACTGAGCCAATAGGCTCATTAGCAGCAGCCTGATTCTGTTTGACCTGGAACAAAACCTTAATTACTATCATTGGTAACACCTGTGTTGACCCTGCTGTTTTATGTCAAAATGTGAAAAAGGTCTATTCACACATTAACAACAAACAAAAAATAAACAACATACTACAATGTAGCCTCACCTTTTCATTAAGTTCCTGGCTGGTCTTTTCATACGTCTCTGTAGCGCTCTTGATCTTCTCATTGCATCTGATGATGGTTATTTTCACTGAAAGAAAGACAAATGGTAAGCTAATAATCTGCAACAGTCTTCTAATGCGGTAGGTTAGCTAGCTTATTCCTTGAAGTCAGTAAAGTGGCATTTTTAATAAAAAAAAACCTGCTTTTAGATGGATGGAACTACAAACACATGTATGTACTGTACGATAATGTCAACTTAAATGATAGTAGATAAAGTGGGAAGGGACCCTCAGTTACTAACAATTAAGTGAGCTACTTGCTAACCTGTCTGGGCAGCACTGTAATTACTCTCTCAATGTTAGCTTATTTTGCTAGCTAAAACGCCTGTAGCCTTACGAATATAACTTACCTTCTTTTAACTTTTGAGTTTGTTCAGTTAACTGTTGTTCAGATATAAGGATTTGTTGATAGAGTTCGTCCAAGCTCATTTTGAGTAGGTAGCTGCCTTAATAAATAAACTAGAATCAAAGAAATGGGTTATCCTGCAGCTACCTAACGTCCAATTTGGCCTGCATGAGTTATGGTGCGTTCGAGGGAACGTGGGAGGTCGTAATTTCCCAGGTGAAATGTACAACTTCCGACCTCAAAGTGTTCCAGGTGTATGACGCCAAAAGTAAGCGAAAAAACATGGCCGACGGTGAAAAACTGCCGAGTTCCTCTGGCGAGGATAGACAAGTGAACCTCCAGCAGTGCAGCCTCCTTGCATAAACGACACACAGTGAGTCAAAAATGACAGGTTTAGTAACAGACCTCATAATGCATTTTATTTACGGCACTTTTATTAAATGGCGACATATTTTCATGAAATAAATTTACATGCAGAACAGGTATGATAGCATGTGTATGTGTAGGCCTATGTATTTAAACTGTATGATAGTGCGTATTATTTAGGCTTCCTTGGGTGCTTCCATTGTTGTGGGACGTCAGACAACTGCCACTTCATAAAGTGGGGCACATGAATTTGCCACAAAGTGGGAACTATGCCTTGTTGAGTGGCATTTTATTGTACTTTTTCTAGTATGTAGTAGTACGCACTACTCGAGTTAAACAGTAAACTAGCTCTGCATATGTGCATTGGTGGTTTTTCAGTGTGGTTGTAATATATGTTTCTTTATTAAATGTAATGTTAAAAGAAATTTGATCAATTTGGGGAAAAAGACCTACACAAAGTAGCAAGCAAGCCAGTGTTTATGTATCACATGCCAAAACAGTCCAGTCCCGTTCCACCTACAGGGCTATGATCAATGATCAATAAAATAAACAAAAACAAATCATTAAACAAAAAAGAAAAAAAAGGAAAAAAAACACTCACAAGGTGTCACAAGGTCACGGGTTAGTTTGTTTTTATACACTATAAAAAGACTGACAGTACTGGTATTTTATTTTTAAGTTGTTTTTTGTGTTGTTGTTTTTTTGTTTTGTTTTTTAAAGAAATAACAAATAATGACTGTAGTGGCATGACAATGTGGTTGGTTAAAGCAAAAAAAATAAAAAAAATAAAAATAAAACCCAACAAAGATGATAAAGCGGATATAACCTAACCTAAATCGAAAAATTAAAATTAATTGAAAAATAATAAATAAATGTGATTAAGGATATAGGCAGTGAAGACTCACAGTAGCAAAAGGACATATAAGGCTAAGTAGCAAAGATTGTCAAGATTGTCACACTAGTCGAAGAAATATTAAATAAAAACAGTTTAGACCGTTTATGTATAAGTTTTATTAATATGAGAGCATTGAAATGTTAAGAGGCCAGTTTTGGGAAACAGGTAGCTTAAAAAGAACCACTGCAAAGGACTTTTCATCTCAGCTAGTTAAAATCATGCTGAATTTGGCTATCAGTTTGTTTTAGAGTTAAAACTGTCATACATTATTAACTTTTACCTTTTTGGAGTCACCATTCCTGTCCTGTATCTGCTGTTGATACCTTACAGCAGTGATAGCTTTAGCTTACTATGGTCACGTATACACTGTCATTGATCAGTCCCCACTCACTCCACTGTCGAACATTATGAAGTGCTGTATCGGCACACTCAGCTTTCTCTACAGTAATCCACTGAGACCCGCTGCGTAAGTTACATCCGTCACACAATTCCTGACTTTGACCAATTTCCTCATTTCACCACTGGGACGGAGAAAAGCTCCTGATCCGGTGCCATGAAGCACATTACAGTGTGAAACGTTAAATGACCAGAGGACTACATCATTCTGACATTCATTTGCAAAATTAATATCACATATTGATTGAGGCTTTTCATAAATCACCAGGCTGAGCCTTCCCCCTGACTGGCAAGGCTCCCTTTGGAGACTTTAGAACAGCACAGTCATCATATTGTAAGCAGACAATTAGCCCAGATAGTAGCCCGAGCCCGTCGTTCATTTGTACCCATTTTCTGTCTCTTTTCCAGTCATGTTCTCTGTAAAAATAGCTGTGGACATTGGCCCGTGGCGTATCTATTTAACAAAATTGAAAGCCATTTTGAAAAGTGACTGTACCTTGCAGGATTGATTCATCGCACCTACCTAATCACAGCTTCCTTTTCAATAAGGGATTATTCACTGACGTTCAAATAAGCTATTTCATCCCAGCTCTCTGAATGAACCTGCTCCCTCTCTCCATTTCTGTGTGTGTGTGTGTCTGTGCGTGTGTGCATGTGTGTAGAGGGGTTGATTTACTGTGATGGACGCCAGCATCCTTGATTGATTCGACCCAGTCTTTAATGCAGAGAGGGTCATTGACATAGTCTAGTCCCATGTATTTAGCCAAGTGGATTAGCCTCTGAATAGACCTTATAGGCAATCAATGAGCTATAGGAAGAGTTGCAGGTCGCACGAAGCATCATGCCTGTTATTATAATCATGCTCTGCTTGTTAAGAGTTCCACTCATGTGGTTGCTAATTCATCAAACATGAGTTTTTGAAATGTGACGCTCAAATTTTCTTTTCATTCCAACATAAAATAGGGTAGACTGAGGGCAGTTGCAACAGGGGGCAGTTGCAACTAGTCTTATTCTTGTACAACTTCTTATAACTTTTGGAGGTATGAAAGTATTTTTTCATAAGCTGAATTTTTGTCGAATTGTCCTGACATTTGCTTAGTTTGAATAATTGTTTTGTTGAATTCAGTGACACGTTAGCATTGTGTCAGGGTCAGTGTGACCAGCTAGCACATGATGCTCCATCATATGTTGGGCACAGAAAAGGTTAGTTCACTCAAATACCAATTTTTAATGCTTTTTTTTTTTCAACATACACAAGTCATTGGGTGGCATTTTAAGCTGTGTAAGAATAGTTCACCGTGTGACAAAAGAGTTGAATGATGAACAGTAAACACATGTTTCATAAAAGTTTGTTGTTGCAAATTTAGCCATTTTTGCCATACTTGAGATATTGAATAGCATCTGTAACACCTGCACATTGACTCAAGGTATAGGCCTATATTCTACACATAAACAAGACTCAATCACTATTATTTGATAAATATCACTAAATCAATAACTAATACTATATTGCAGAAATAAATAATACTGCAATATTACTGTAAATCAATGTGCATTTTCAGAATACAGTGCTGTTAATTAGTGGAATTTAATGTATTTTTAACATGTTGCAACCGTCCACTGATTCTGTGGCAACTGTCCCCAGGGTTGGAGCCAGTTGCAACATCCGATATAGATTTTTTTCATTAATCGTTTTGTTTCGGGCAAGTGGGTCTGAAATCTATTGGCCCTTAGTATATTGTTACTTACCCCTATACATTTTGTTTTTATTTAATACTGGTTATTGAATAGCAACATACTTAAGTTAACTGTCCTGTTTAACCTAGGGCTGCAATGTCTATAAAATGTAAGAAAATATCCAGTCCAAGGTGATGTCTTTAAAGACCTCTTTTTGTCTAACAACCCCAGCATGCTAATAAACGAAAAGAAGCAGGAAATTGTCAGCATTTTCTGCCATTTTGCATGAAAAAAGAAAAGAAGAAATATCAAGTGAAAGTTAAATGAATATGATTTACGTGAGGAAACGAAGCAAACAAGAGCTTGTTCATGCTGATGTTTATTTAACTAAAATTCAGCTTGAATCATTTTATCAATTGATTGCCCAATAATTGTTAATGACTGATAATAAATGTGGGGCGGAGGGAGGGGGTGAACAGTTTTTGGCTTTTGAGTGGGGGCATGCCAGAAAAAGTTTGGGAACCACTTGTTTAATATATGTGTGTGTGTGTGTATATATATATATATATATATATATATATATATAAAGCTTTGGTTAGTCTTTCTCAAATAGTTTCTGAGTAACTGACAGGAATGCAAAAAAAAAAAGGTTGCAACCGTCCCCAGTCTCCCCTATTGAGTATAGAACATGTAGTATTGTTTGAAAGTATCATAAATGGTTTCATATCATTACTTCTGACAGTGACCCTTACATTAAAACCACCAACAGATGGCGACAGACGCACAGTGTCCACTCTCTTCTGTGTGGACTGTTCAGCGCAGCGCTGTCAGTGTCTGGCTGCTTTAGTTGACAAGTATCAAAAACATACATTTGTAGAGGCTGCGTTTTATGTCCCGACACCTTAAGAGTGCCATCATTTAATACCCAACATGCTACTATACTCACAGTCATCAGCTCCTGTTGCATAACACTTTTTGTCAGTTGCAAATGGGATTAACATTATAGCAGGATGGGAGGAGCCAGACACACACACACATGCTGGAAATATCATGAACAGGCGGTTATGTGCAACTGAAATGTGTCCATTCATTCTGTCACTCAAGTGGCACTTTAGGTTAGAGGGGGATTCAGATGTAACAAATTGCCTTGTGTGTTGCTACAGCCTATTAATCATGTCATAAAAATGCACTTGAGTCGTGCTCTTTGCCCTCTCTCTGTCAGCACAGTTAACATGTAAAAAACCATCATTTCATTTTCATAACATATTAAATGTAACCACATGTCCTCTGTGGTCATACAGCGCGTTTTGCGCGCGTTTTAATGGACTGGAAAAGTGATTATTGCGCTTTTTAAAATGCTTTTGTTTCTCTCCTTTTTTATTTTGTGAGTCTGCGAGCTGGAAAGTTTATTAAAAGTAAACACCATAAAAAGACTAACAACCCTAAAGAGATTTGTAGTAAGTGTGCAGCTCAGTAACATCTCAAAATGTGCTCATTAAGTTAGGTGATCTTAAAGGTAATTGTGTATTTTCTGCGCTGTCGATGTAATATTATAATAATAAGGGAGATATTTTGTGATAGGAAGGCCCATCTTTGTAAATTTATGATAAGATTACTGTACTTCACTACTGAGGGGGAGAAGGAGCTGGCTGGCACTCTCCTCCTGCTGAATGCGCTAGACAGCAGTGGGGCTCCAGTTGGCTGTGTGCGCTCAGACGCACAGACGCAAAGCATCCCACTGGCTGGAGTTGGAGAGGACACTCGCCCGTCTCGCTTCCACCGCTGCTCTGATCCCGCGTCTTTGTCTCCCCGCGGTGAGAAGACCACCCGCACGGGAGGGAAGGAAAGAGAGACAGAAACACTTCTTCTTCTTCTTTCTTTCTTTCTTTCTTTTTTGTAGAGACCACTCAGAGTGAGAGAAACTGTGCGGGATCGGGACTGGACACTTTTTTTTTTGGAGGGGGAATTATTTCTCGCATGAGTCGAGCTGGATGTGTTGTGTACAGCGGGGCGCTACGTCTTTTCAATGGATTTCAATACAGTGGAAGTACCCTGGGAATTAAACTACTGTTAAGTCGCTTTTAGTTCGCTCATTTCGTTCCAACACGGGTTTGTGTTTCACATGGAGAGGAAGACGATGATCCTCGCAGTACTGTATGTCCTTCTGCCTCTTTTAGGTAAGTTTGACTTGATTTATTGCCTAAAACAGCGGTCCGTTCGGTACTGATTCATCTCATAGGTGCGTAATAATATTAAATTGATAAATTGCGAGCTGTATTAAGTAGAAGGAGCTTGTCAGAGGCAGCGGCTGCTCGGTGGACGTCTGGAGCTACTGTACAGGAGTCCCAACTGCTCCAAAAGCGCAAAGTCGACCAGGAGCTGCCGCTGCCTCTTCAAACAATACGAGAAAGCAAAAAAATTCACTTTTCATCAGCGTGATGAAACTGTCAAGTCGTAAAAACCGATTTTAGTCTGGATATGTGTAACGCAACATTTGGAACCTTTAGTTTATATGTGTGTTTTTTAAGTCCCTGGATAGTCTGTCTGTAATGTATTAATCCTCGAAAGAAGCTTGCAAAATGATGCGTAAAAAGGCAAAACAAACAAACAAACAAAAAAAGAAAAAAAAGTGGGATTATTATGTTCTACTTAAATAAATACATGGCTCCTGTTTTGTTTCCAGATGTGTTGTCTTATGCCGAGGAGCACCTGCGCGCCGGGGCCACCCGGCTGGACTGTGTGAAAGCCAGCGAGCAGTGCCTGAAGGAGCAGGCGTGCAGCACCAAGTATCGCACGATGAGGCAGTGCGGGGCCGGCAGCAAGGAGAGCAACTTCAGCATGGTGGCCGGCCTGGAGGCCAAGGACGAGTGCCGGAGCGCCATGGACGCGCTCAAACAGAGCCCGCTGTACAACTGCCGATGTAAAAGGGGCATGAAGAAAGAGAAGAACTGCCTGCGCATTTACTGGGGGATCTATCAGACGTTACAAGGTTGGTTTACATGTTTTTGGTGGAACTTTTTCTTGTGAAGATACATCCTTCGCCCCTTTAGCAGAGTATGATTTAGAACTGTAATGTTGCTACTTCTGATCGGAGACTTTGATGTGTCTTTCAGAGGATGAAACAATAGTGCAATATTGCTTTTTTTTTTTTCCTGTGGATGCAATAAAACCTCCACAAACTCCCTCAGGGGTCTTTGTTTGGGCTGGACTGCTACATTTTAGAGAACACCCTGCAGCTACAGTTAATGTGAAATGGACATTCCCTGTAGGTTTTTCTAATCTGGTCTGTAAAGGGGGTGAAATGATTAGTTGCCCCAGCTCCTCCCACCGCTGTATGGATGGGGAGGGGACCACCATACTCCCACTCCCCCCTCCAGCTCTATGACCCTCCCCTTTCCCCTGCTCCCACACAAAACCAAAAAGTAGCACACAGCTATTTATCAAATAACAGTCCAACGTGATCACGCGCGATCACTCAACTTTCATTCAGATTTGGCCTCCGACTCGGTTCACGGCCGTGGTCCTGCGGAGCCGAGATACTTTTTGACCTGCTAAATCACTTTCCTCGGAGGTAATGGAGCGCGAAGCCCCTCAGCGTTGGCAGTGCCATCTTAAAGTGTTGATCATAGCAGGGGGGCCTTTTAGTCCCTAAACTGCATCCAGCCCATTGTCAGCGAGTCGACTTCCAGTTGCGCAACACAGCTGACCAACCTACCTAATCAAGCGTGTGGCTGTGTGCCAGTGTGGATATCGACTGACCCAAATAACCCGTGTCACATGCAGGCCAATGTGAGGGGTGAAGGATGATAAACAAAACAAACAGGCAGAACAAACAACAAAAAATCTATCTATCTATCTATCTATCTATCTATCTATCTATCTATCTATCTATCTATCCTCTTAGAAGTAAGGTTTCCTAAACGGCTCTCCCTGAAGCGTTGAGGTTCTACCCAGAACCATTTGCTTATAAATAACCCCTTTTTGAAGAGATAGAACCTTGAAGTTTCTTTGTAAGACTTAGAGTTCCATTAAGAACCCCTTTCATCCAAAGAACCCTTTTTGGTAGGAAGAGTTCTTTAAGGAATGTTGAAATCTCTTTCGTCAAGGGTTCATCAGTACTTCTTAGTACCATAATATAAAAAGGTTCTTGGGAGAACCCTCTGGGTGGATTCTTGTTGGCACCCTTAGAAAGTGGAAATGTTGCTGGATAGAACCCCTGGGGAGGGTTTTGGGTGGACTCGTCACAGCATAGAGGGGTTCTCAATAGAACCTCTCATATGGGAATCTGGTCAAAACATTTCACAGATGGTTCTAAGTATAACCCTCTGGAATGGTTCCAAGTTAAACTTTTGTAAAATGTTCTATTTACACTCAAAGAAATAATCATTCCAAAAAGGTTCTTCCTGAAGGGCTGAGGTTTTACCCAGAAATATCTCCCCCCTAAAGAACCTTATTGAAAGAAACGGTTCACAAAGCTTCTCTATAAGACTAAAAGTTCCATTAAGAACCCATTTTGGGAGAAAGAGTTCTTTAGGGATTCTTGAAATCCTCTGGAACCTCCTGAGCGTGTCCTTGTTAGCATCCTTAGAAGGTGGAAATGTTCTGGATACAACCCCCAGAGAGGGTTTTGGATGGAACCATTACACCATATAAGGGTTGTCTGTCAGACCTAGGGGGTTCTAGATGAAACATCCAAAGAACCCTTTTAGGAAGAAACACCTATTCAAGGATTCTTACAATCCTTGTAGAACTGTTATAGAAAGGTTCTAAGGAGAAGGGTGGGTTCTTGATGAAAGTGGAAATGAATTGGATAGAACCCCCAGAGAGGGGTTTGGATGGAACCATGACGCGTTCTCTGTAGAACCTCTCATTGGGGGTTCTGGTTGAAACCTTTCACAGATGATTCTAGGGTTAGGGTGTTTTGAAGAAACTGTGCCTCAGAGGTTCTTTGTAAGACTAAGGGCTCCATTAAGAACTTCTTTCATCCAAAAAAAACTTTGTGGATGAAAGACTTCTTAAAGATTGTTGAAATCCTTGGAGAAGTCTTTCATCAAAGGTTCATCAAGAGTTGAAATCCTTGGAATATAAGCTAGCTGCAACCCTTTAAGTTGGGTTCTAGGTAGAATCTATCTATCTATCTATCTATCTATCTATCTATCTATCTATCTAAACATGTGGTTATCTTCCTCACAGGGAATGATTTCTTGGAGGATTCTCCGTATGAACCCGTGAACAGCCGTCTATCTGACATTTTCCGGCTGGCTCCCATCATAGGTAAGAATAAAAACATCTGCTCTGCGGAGGCTCTCACTCCATCCCTTCAGTATTTACTCGTTTTTCGTTGTTTCACTGGTCACCCGTCTCCGTTGAGATACGGTTTTCAGCTCCGGGCTGTGCATGCTCTCACCGAAGGTTATCTGTGTGTCAGAGTATTTATCCCCCCTCATCCTCTCCGCTATCTGTCTCTCTCTCCGCTCGTTCTCACCCCAGCGATGTTGCATGCCGGCTGGAAGTGACCTTGCATGGGGAGCTATAGTTCTGAGTCTCATCAAGCAGTGGATAAATGCTTCAGACGGCAGGAGGAGGGCTGGTGGTCGTGGACAGCTTCCTCTTGTGGCTGTTTGAATCCACTTGTTGAAAAGAGTGACTGAGTGAGCGGCTCTGAGAGTAACGTGGGAGAGCATGACAGGCATTTTTCTGCTCAGGTCTGTGTGTGTGTGTGTGTGTGTTTGTGTGTGTGTGTGTGGGTGAGCGATGCCGACTGGAGCCTCTAGATGGCGATGTTATTCCCTTCTTCACAGCAGTCGCCCTGTGCTCCCACAGTTGTGAGACTGTTGTTGGTATTTGAGAGCCTAATCTATGAATGTGGCGCAATCATGTAGCTGCTTACATTTTCATTATTACACTGCAGGTGATGAGCGCTGTGTCAAATGGAACAGACACGCTCTGCCTCCACATCTTCAAAGAACAAGGCTGATATTTTGACCCCTTTTGATATAGAGGAGCCTTTTCTTTCCGTCTCCTCTGTCATTTTTATCCCAACAATGGGCCGATTTGCCCTAAACCAATGCTTCTCCAACAGTAGGCTGAGATCATAATGTGGGTGGTGAAATATAGATAGGCTGCACAAAATCTGAGACTGGGTACAGACTTCATGACCAATCAGCTTCTGAAGAAACACCGGCTCAGATGACAGCTTTTTTTTTTTCCCACTCCTCTTGCTACTCTCTATAGAAAAAAAGGAGAAACTCTCCACATCTCTGGCCCTTAATATGCCGGCCAGTTCCTGCAGAGCTGAAGCATGTGCAGCACAGGATCATAGTTTACATCACAGGCAGGTGTCGTCTCTGGACAGTCTGAGCTGTAGGTTTCAGGAGCCTGAACAGACAGATTTATGTTGTCATTCTTATAGTGAAGGCAGGCACTCCTTATTAAATGTCCAAACGCCTCCTCATTTTGACTGATGGCTTTGCATACATACATGTCTTCGTAAGCGGCACAGATCAGGCACTAAATCAGCCTGAGTCTGTCACTTAAGTACAGTTATTTTTTGGCACAACTTCCAGCTGAATGAAAAATGCTTCTGCACACTCAGGATACCGGCCCATGTCTTTAAGAGACCTGCAAATTAAAAAGATTTTTGCACAGATTTAAATATGCAGATGCTTTTTTTTAATTAAATTTGATAGTCTGTAACTCTAGCGCCGCAACTATGTCTGATACCAGATGATTTTTTTTTTCAATTTATTTTAGCTCATAAATGTCCAAAAAGAGTGAAAACATGTATCTTAGAGTTTCCCGGAGCCCAAGATGAAGTCTTTAAATTGCTTGTTTAGTCTGATCAACAGTCTTAACACCCAAAGATATTTAATTACAGAGATATAAAATGGGGAAAAAGCAGAAAATCCTCATATTTGAGAAACTGGAACTAGCAAGCATTTGGCATTTTTGCTTTCTAGATGAGTCGACATCTCATTGATTATTAAAACAGCTAAACTGATTTAAATTGATTTCAGTGCCCCTCAGTTACCAACATTTTTGGCTTGTGAACAAGCCCTCAAAATGTAGATGAGGTAAAACTGTTCAACATTTAACTGCTTGAGAAAAGTCAGAAAAAATAAGCATAATTTTGTGTAAAATGCACTAAATCTTTTTTTTTTTTTTAATTCATCTTGTAATTTGGGACCCATTGGGCCGTCCTGACCCCACAGTTGGGACTACCTAGCCGTTTCAATACTGGTTCAAATACCACTTGATGTTGACTGACAGCTTAGCATATATCTCTCTTTTGACATGATATCATATCAGCCTGAGTCTGTCATTGAAGTACAGTTATGGAGAGTAGAGTTACAGCTAATGTTTATCTTCATTATTGATCTATTGGTTGTGTTTTCTATTAATTGTTCAACAGTGAAAACATACATCTTACTGTTTCCCAGACCCCAAGATGAAGTCTTTTTATTGCTTGTTTAGTCTGACCAACAGTTCAAAAAGCAAAGATATTAAATCTACAACAATATAAAACAGGAAAAAAGCAGTTGGAACCTGCAAAAATGCCCTCTAAATGATGCAAAGAACTTGTTTCATTTTCTATCAACTTCAGTGTTTCAGTGCCAAGTTTAACTTTTCAGTCCTTAAAATGAAATAATATCTAGAGCCTGACTGATATTGGATTATAGGGGGGCAATGCTGATGGTAAGAAAAAAACATCACAATAAGGTGTGGCTTAGTCTGTGTTTTTTGTACCCGGTCCAGACATCGCTGCAGCCTTCGCTTCTCACTCTCAGGCCCTTAGGCATTGGGAGGGTTAGGGCCAAAGCTTCAGGTGGGTTGGAGGTGGGGGGGGGGGGCAGTACAGTCAACTGGGTCCAATAGAAAAGTGGGATGTGGGGAGCAGTCAGTCACAAGGATTCATACAGACGGGTCCGATATTCTTCTTTTTATAGTTATAAAATCCAAAATTATATCAGGGCACTGAAACAGTAAACTTTCACTGGCATTTATACTAATTGTAAATAACCATATAAACACAAATAGAACAACTTAATTGAGAAAAATGATCAAATATCCATAAAATGCTATACATCAGAAATGTTACTGATAAAGACCAATATTGCTAGTTCATATCTGTCTGGCCCTGTTTCTACACATGACCCCTCTTCACAAGTCCTTCTCAGACTATTTGATTTGAAGGATTTTCCTCTTAAAATATTCAGGATTTATAAAGGGAAAAAAAGACAAACATTTGAGAAATGTCAAGAAAAGAACAGAATTCGGTGTAACATTCAGTAAATCGCAGTTTTTCCTCTTTTATTTGAATCATAGTAACTTGGGATCTCTTGGAATGTCCTGACCCCAAGGTCTGATATGTCTAGTCGTTCCAGTGCTGGTTCAAATACTGTTTGATGTTGATTGACAGCTTTACATACCATATATCTCTCCTTCTCTGTCTGTCATTACAGTGCACTTATGGAGAACATGACTTCTTCTGTGTCTGTCAGTAGTTTCCCTTATATGTGAAACAGGAGTAATGCTGAAAGTGAAGTGGTGATAAGCGTGTAAGACAGAACATATATAGGGCAAATCCCAAAAGGGATCAAGGCAAAAGGAGAATCGTATCCGATCATTAGAGGAGAATCATAGAGCGGGTGGCAGGATGGAGGGGTGAGAGGAGAAGGCTGCAGGGGTGAGGGTTGATCAGTGAGAGGACGGAAACAGAACGCACGAGATCACTCTGCCTCCTCTGCTCTTTCTGTGGAAATTAAAGGGCCAAGGTGACAGGAGAAGGTCCGAGGCAGAAATTATTAGAGCTTCAAGCTTGTTTTTGATCACTGGGACCGCTTTTAGTTCTACGGCGCGGCACACTGGATTGAGCAGAAGGAGAATTTATACCAAAAAAAAGCAACAAAACATACACAGTTTGAAAGGGACCAACATGAAAAGTGCTCTCTGGGGATTCTCGTGTTTAAATTATGCAAATATAGGTCTTGTTTCGCACGGAACTTCATATTGGAGGTAGGAGTAGGTCCCTTTAAGTTTATCTAAAGAAGAAAAGTAAATTATCTCAACTAAAGATTATAAGTTGCCAAAACGTTTTTCTTAATTTTGTCATGAATTTGACATAAATCTAAGTTTTTCAAAGCTTAAAGTTTGAGATTTACAGTACTCCATAGCTCAAAAATAATGAATAAAACACTTTTGCTTGTGCAGCGTGCTCTCAAGTCCTCAGACACCAGTTTCTGATCCGAGTGAGAGCTCTGTGCTCAGCTCCTCTATTTGAGGAGGCTCTCTGAACGTGTCCCAGTAAGGCAGCACGACCCAGTGATCCCGGGCTATAGGAACAATAGGCAGCCACCGTGATCCTGTAAATCCATAATCGACCCCACGTCTGCGACTGAGGCGACTAATCTCCAGTGACACCCATACGTACAGCGCACAGATGCACAGACACTCAGACATGCGCGCCGCTGTGGCCTGAACACCTGTTCCCAATGAAACGCCCATAGGCGTCAGTCTGATTTCATTAGAGAGACACATTAGGGTGTCATCTTGGCCACATGAATATACTGTATGTTGCAGCTGAAGTTGATGGTGCATTGTCTTTGCTGGTTTACAGAAAGTAATTAACAGGGATTAAGATTTTTTACAGGAATTGTAGAACATCTACAACTATTTCAGGTTAGGACAATGTTTAAATTTGAATATACTCCATGAAAAATACTTGATTTTCAACATAATCTGGTGTTTCATCTGCATAATCACTGTCTTCTTGTCTTCTTCTGTGGTGTTAAGGCCTTTGAGAGTCTATAATTGTTTAGTTTATCTTGACAGTGTTTAAATTATATTTTAAAAAGTTGTATGAACCCTGGATTAAAACTCTGGCAGTAGATATTACACATTAAACAAAATTTTTATAAATAATTAAACACATACTGGATGCAAGATGTATAAATCACAAGCACTGACGTAATATAAAGCTTAAATAATCATCTCTAACTGAATTTTAATTGAAAAGTGAAATATAACAGTCTAGCTAGTAGATGTGCACACAACACTCAGCGGTGGGTTCATTCAGCTAATTATTTTCAGATCTTTACCGGGGGCAGAGTGCTGTTACCTCTGGGGTTTAGTCCTGTGAGTCACACACACAAAGTGTGAGCAACTCACTTCTCTGCACTAAAAAAATGAGCAGCTACTCCAGGACTTATGGTTAACGCTTCAGTAGTGCTTTTAGAGTAGTAAAATATGGGCACAATTTTGTAAAAATGACAGATATTCACGACTGTAGCTAAAAAGCTTCCCGCCCATATTTGTTACTGATTGAATTTATCTGTTTTCAGGGTTTTGCTGCTCCTTAAAATGCCTTAAAAGCCTAAAATATGATTTGACAGGTCTTAAAAATTTATTGGATTATTAAGTTAATGTTACTTTTATAAAATGACATTGATTTTAGCTTCCTATAATGTGTTTTGAGGAAAACAAAATGTACTGATCACGCTGAAACAACAACAAAATGAAACCAACATGAAACCACCGCTCTAAGTGTGGAAATATCACAACATAGCCATGACGGTGCAGAAATAAAACTAACATTTGATGCGCATTGCATAGGATTGATGATGTGCAGTATCTACAGTTTATAATTCATCTTTTATCCATGATCAAGTGTTAAAAAAGCAAGCGAAAATCACAATAAATTGCAGTATTATTATCATCTTGAACTGGGAGAGAAGTAAACTTTCCCAGCCCTGTTAATTAATATTAAATAATGAGAGATTAATTAACATTAACACTTTTTTCAGGTATGAATGTGAAATAGGTCTTGAATTGCATTTATAATAGTCTTACAGTACAAAGGTCTTAAAAAGTCATAAATGTAACTTGTTGAAACCTGCAAGAAAAACAGTTTTTGTGTCCTAAACAGCATGACATTACTGCTTGGAAGTCACTGAACGTGTTGCAGGAACAGCATCACTGCCATTTCTTCCCGTATGTGATGATTCAATAGATGACACATAGGAGCTCTCCAATAGCACCACACATACAACAGCTGATTTTTTTACTCAGGTGTCAGCTTTCGTATTTTAACACTTAAGCATTATAAATGTTTTTCATAATACAGACACAGTGTAGCTCTGTTTGAAAGCTGACATCTCTGTCATTTATTCGTTTATATAATTTGTTTTAACGTAAAAAAGTTAGTGTCCTGACTCCTTTACAGTTTTAGGTTGACTGAAAGAAACTTGATGTAATTTTGTAATGAATCTAAACAAACTTTTCTCGTCAAATAAACTTGATATTAATTCAGTTGTACTTGAGCACATGTTCAATAATCTATCATCTTCAGATATTAAGTTGAACCAACAACTCTTAAGTTACCCTTTGCAAACAATTGAATTCAATACTGCCCTTCACCATGACTTATCTTATAAGAGATAAGTATTAGAGACACACAGCAAGTTTCATGTTTTCTTTAAACTATAAAAAATAAGGGTATATTTACAGCAAATTAATGGGAAGAGATTTGTTGATTCCACTAAATTCCTGTGTGATATTTTACAGTCTTCTTATGACAAAGTGATAATAGCTGTAAATCTGGAACCTGTGATTGTGAACTGCACACAGGAAATTTTTAATTTTTAATTAATAAGAACATTACTGAGCATGAAATAATGGGCTTTTACACTTCAAATTATTCAGTTCTGTTAACTTTTTGCAGTTATAGGAGTGAATGAAAATTCTGAGTTGCATTTACTGAAAACATTTGAGTTGACTTAATCAATAATTTTGCATATAAAACTAACCCCAAATATTGAAGCTCTGATAACCTCCAGTTTTTGAGTTTATGAACTGTGAGTGAGTGCCGCTAACTTATTCAGGTTTACAGTGTAAAGGGGATATAGCAAAGCATGTGCATCTGTGTTTTTTCATGGTTTCCAATCCACTTTTACTCCAGGCTGTTGATTGCTCTCCTCAGGTTCCTTTCCCAACAAAATATCCCCGTGTTCAGTCCCTTTATCTCTTCTCTCCGTCTCTCCTTAGCAGCTCTACCTGTTTTGATGTCTCTGTTTGAGTTCATTAAAGGGCTCACTGAGTTCTTCTGCTGCCTGCGGAACCTTTGAGACCACCGTGCTCCTATTACTGCAAAAGTGTGCTGTTTTCACTTCACGCTGAGCACACACAACATGCACGACATGCATACAACACATAGAGGTATCCCTGTGTAAAACATTCTGTCTGCATATCTGTCCTTTTTTTTTTTTTTTCTTTTTTTTTTTTTTTTTTTTTTTTTTTTTTTGGACCGGCTTTGTAAGATGCTAACTTTGTACATCAGCAAACAAAAAGGTAGTCATCACGCTGAGCGGAAAAACAATAATTTTCTATCGCGCCGCGTGATTTCCTGCAAGCTTAGAGGAAGGAGAGAGCAGAGTTGAGATGAAATGGCCGCCCTTCTCTTCACCAGTTGCCCGTGTTTATGAGTCACTGATCCATGCAGGAGGTAGCAACACAGAAACAGAGAGCATTATTCTGAGATTAAAGTGGACTTGGAATTACTGCCACACCATTTGGCCCAGGCCGCTGGAAAATCAAAGCGGCGGCGGAAATGGATGAATACACACAGCCTGGGTAGTTTCGTATTACTGTATTCATGATCGCTTGCTGTTCCAGGTACTTTTTATGCCCCTTTTTGCAAAACACTTCTTCTCTTCATGTGCCACTTCTTATTCTTGTCTTTCTTGTCCTCCTTTTGCAACAATTTGTTTTTCGACACCGGCTCTTCACACCATCTTTAGCTCTCATTTTTGAAATTATAAAGAGCACCAAAGCACAACTGAGGCATGCTTGACTTAAACCATTAATGTCCTCTGAGACTTTTTATAATTTCTTTTATAGCACTTAGCTGAGCTAAATACAAATCAACTGAAATGTCTCAAAAAGTATGAGGCTACAGGCTCGGTTTTTCTTAACATCTTTAAATCCTTAACTCATTATATCTTGAAAAATGATAAAATGGGTAACCACATGAGACCACTGCAAGGGATTATATCAAATGCTTGGTGCCACTGAATTTAAAACCACTTAATATTTGTTTTGATCAAGTGTAAATCTGACATTTAGCATGTGATTTTCTTGTGTTTCTAAAAGCAGAACAACTGCCTACCAATTAAGGCATGATAAATATGTGAAATCAAAAAATTTTTTTTAAATTTTTATGCAGTCAATATTTTGTTATTTCATTGTGTCTTGACACTTCCCACAGCAAATGATGTGTCTCAAAGAAAAAAAATCTGTGGGGCATTTACCTAACACTAAATATAGTGTATATATCTTGAGTCATTAATTAATAAAAATACATTTCTACATCTGAGAAAACAGGGATCATTTCAAAACCTTTTGGCATATTGCCACAGAGATCAGGGTGCACCATTGCTTTGTTTGCAGATAAGAGACCATTTTATTGTGTGAGCCAGTTGTCATTTTTGAGAGGAGAGAGAAATGGAACACGGGGCAAAAAAAAAAAAAAAAAGTGACACAGGCCATAATCGACAGTCTGGGCCGCAGCCAAAAGTGACTTAACGTAAATACAGCAGCTGTGGTTAAATGATGGGGTGGCAGCGGGTGAAAACGGATAAGAACATCACAGATTCCAGGAGGTGCGACCTATGAATAAAGATGAGTTTATACAACTATCATTTTCGCTCTGGCCCGCGGACTGACCTTTAATGGTTGTTTGGCAGTTTTGAAGTGATAATATAGCATTTAGGTTGGCAGCACTTATCTTTAAACCACTGTTTGTACTTGGAAACTTTATAGTAAACAGGGCAGTGTTTGAGATTTACACTGTGGTATGATGTAGTACACAGAATTTTAAAATTGTCTATACCCTTTCTCCTCCATGTCTTTCCCTCTCCTTATATGCCAAGGGCGTCAGTCGCTGTTACTTAAAGGGAAACTTTGGTACCTTTCAATCCGGACCCTATTTTCCCATTTTTTCTGTGGCTAAGTGACTAATGTGAACTACAACTTTTGAAATTGGTCCAGTATTGAGCAAGAGCACTGCAGCCTGCAGAGGCAATAACTGAGCTGCAACTCCAGCTGCACCCCGTCCACCAAAAGTGCTGGTTTTGCCACTGACAGGCTCAGATTGTTATTCTAAGTGTCTGACAACATTATGGAAAGCATCCCTGTAGTGAAATAAACTTTTTTGTAAAGAGTAAGATATGTTTTATTTAACCAGAAACAGCTGATTTATTGCTCTGGCCAAACTCACCAAACTCCATTTACATAAAGAGTAATTTATCAGTGTGAAACACACTTAATTCAAACTCAACAGAAACAAAATAAAACTCACTTAAAACATCTTTTCATCATTCCATAAATAAAGGGTATATTTGGACCATACCAGAACTGGTGTGATTGTTGGAGCAGTGGAAAGATGAACCAAGATGTTTTTGAGTTTTGAGCTTTACTTTGTTTCTGTCAAGTGTGTTTTACAATGATAAAATTACTGTTTCTGTGAATGGAGTCTGGCGAGTTTGTGGAGAGCAGTAAAGAGCTGTTTCTGGTTAAACAAAATTATATTCCTCTTTTAAAAAAGGACTGTCTAAGTAGAGATCCTTACCATAGTATGGTCAGACATTTAAAAGAACAATCTGAGCCTGTCGGTGGCAAAAACAAGCACTTTTAGTGGACTATGATTAATGTTGTGTTTTGTTTAACCACAAACTAACCAGACTCCATTTACAGAAACCACAATCTCATCATTGTTGTGGTCAACTTCATTCAAACTCGACAGAAACAAAACTCACCAAAAACATCTTAGTTTGTCTTTCCACTGCTCTAACAATCACCAGTTCTGGGTTAGTTGTCCTAAACTCTTTATTCACCAAGTTAGGTGTGAAAATATTCTGGCTGTACATGCCGTTTCTCCCTCCTGCTTCTCGGCTCCTCTCTTGACTTTTTCATATCTAACACTTTGAATAAGGGGTATATTTAGACCAAACCGGAGTTGCTGATTGTTGGAACAGAGGAAAGATGAGCCAATATGTTTATGAGTTATAGTTTGTTCCTGTTGAGTTTGAATGAACATGAAGATGAAGATGACGATGATAAAGATAAAATTAATGCTTCTGTAAAGGGAGTCCAGTTAGTTTGGCAAAAGTAATAAACCAGCTGTTTGTGGTTAAACAAAATGGATTTTGGTCTTTAAAGAAAGGTCTATTTCTGTAGGGATCCTTTCCATAATGTTGTCAGACACTTAAAATAACAATCTGAGCCTGTCAGTGGCAAAAACAAGCCATTTTACTGGACATACTTTCACGGTTTTATTGCTCTTGCCAAATCAACCAGACTCCATTTACAAAACCACCTATTTTATCATTGTACAACACACTTAATTCAAACGCAACAGAAACAAAGTGAAACTCAAAACTCAAAAACACCAAACTCACCATGCTCCATTTACAAAAATCAATCAACATGCAATCCACTGCACAAATGATCACCAGCACTGGTTGGTTGAAACAAACTCTTTATTTACAGTTAGATGTGAACATATTTTGGCTGTGCACACCATTTCTTATCGCTGCTCCAGATATCTTCGTATCTACCTCAGTGAATAAAGGGTTTATTTCAACTAAACCAGAGTTGCTGGTTGTTGTAACAGTGGAAAGATGAGCCAAGAAGTTTTTGGTGGGTTTTAGTTTTGTTTCTATCAAGTTTATGACAGTGATAAAATGACTGTTTTTGTAAATGGAGTCTGGCGAGTTTGACAAGAGCAATCAAACAGCTGGTCCTGGTTAAACAAAAAAAATCTCACTCTTTTAAAAGTTGTCTATTTCTGTAGTGGTCTTTTCCATAATGTTGTCAGACACTTAGAACGGCCAGTGGCAGAAATCAGCCCTTTTAGCAGACATACTTTGATGGTGCACAGTTTGAATTTCATTGCAACCCGTTTCACAGCCGATGGCTGCAGCGATCTCGCTCAATACTGGACCAATTTCTGAAATTGTTGTCTCCATTACTTACTTAGAGACAAAAGCATGGGAAAATTGGGTCCAGGGTGAAAAATATCAATGTCACCTTTTTAAATTCAACTAAATCTAAATTATGTTTGAGGTTGAGTGTTGGAGTGATTTATCTCCAACCTGTGCATGTTTCACATTTTCTCCGGGCGACACTGCGGTAATCAGAAGCTGTGTTCTCTGGCTTGTAATGAATTTTTCTCCCCGTCGTTGTGTATTGATGTCTGTTTGGCTTAAACTCTCTCCTTAAGCTCTGTCCTCTTCCCAGTTGGCTGCTACAGCCGCTCTCTCTGTATATATCACCCACTCACCACTCATAAGCCCCAATACACCAAAGCTCAATATTGTGTCTCTTCCATGTGTCAAGACTTCAAACACATCTTGTCCTCCTCCCTCCTACTACTGAAGTCAACCTTGAAGCGCAGTAGCGGCGATGTGTGCCTGTGTGTGTGTGTTTTGTGAGTGTGAAAACATCTGTAAGTGCGTGGCCCGGCTGTCAAGCTAAGGCAGCGCTTCAAATCCCCATGTGCTGACACGCAGGGCTGAGAGGCTGTCAGCACCACTCAACCACTGGCTGCAGAGGAAGTCACTCTCATTATGAGCTGCCAATGTTTAGAGATAAGAGTGTCTACTGCTATCTCTTACCCCACTCGTGTTTGTGTGTGTGTGTGCCTGCATCTGTGTGTGTGTTTATGGGAGCGCAAGATAGAGACGGGGAGGGAATGCAGAGGAGTTACAGAGGTAGAAACATAATTTATTGTGCTGTATCTTTTGGAGGGAGAGAGTATCCTGCCTGTTCTCTTAACTTTATTTTCCTGCCTTTATTTATCCAGAGCTGGTTGACTGAGCACACTTTTTTTTTCCTGCCATTCCCGGCTTCACGCTTATGCAGTCAAATGTATTTGTAGCTGCGAGTCGCTCTGGATATAAACAGTCCTACGCTGTTTGCCACCAAGCAAGCAGATTTAGTGTTTATTTTATAAAGTTGTTGAAGTGAGTGGGCGTTTCCTCACTTCTTCTAGCCTTTAGCACAGTGATGCGCCAATCCCATACACTGGATTAGGATTGGCACTGATCCTGATGGATTAATTAAACGGATCAGGTGTTGGCCAGACATGATCAATCCCTCCAGACCTTAAAGCGATAGTCAGGATTATTTGAAGAGGGGTTGTATAGTCAGTCAGTAGTCAGCGTGACAAAAGTTGTGATGCCTTTATGCTGAAACAGTTCTAATCCCTAGTTTAGATGAAAAAAGAGGACACTTTACCACGTTTTTTTTCCACTAGAAGGACACTAGAGGGCACTTTATCAGGTTTTTTCCACTGGAAGGGCACCCTAGAGGGCAATTTGTTATGTTTTCTACACTAGACGAGAGCCCTAGAGGCATTTTAACACATTGTCTCTACTAGTAGGGCACCCTATAAGGCACTTCATCACAAACGTTCCACTGGAAGGGCACTTTAGAGGTTACTTTTGCATTCCCAGTGAATCCCATTGTGGGACACTAAGCAATATTCTGTTGTTTACATGTACCCCATTTCTATGCACATATGTTGACTTGGCTTGAGTTGTTTTGACTCAGTTTGTGAGCCCAGTACAACAGGGATTTGCATCTCCACAACAGGGGAATGAATGTTAACCACATTTCATTCCCCACATATTCTTCACAATAAAGGCCCCATGTTATTTTGTTATTTAAAAGCTTAAATTGTTAAGCAGAAAAATCAGGGAATGTTGGGTTTTCAAAACCTCAATATGGCTGAAAGTGTTACTGAAGCACTAAAATAAAGTAGATTCCTGAAAACAGAAACAGTGATGCAGGAGAGAAAGTAAACTTCAAACCACAGAGATTCAGTTAGAAGCTACAAAAGTACTGAGAGCTGAACACACAGACACTTTTAAAAACCTCTTTCTCTCTGCTCCTCTGCAAAATATAGGTGGAGTCTTGCTACGCATGCTTGATTTAGGGGAAGAAGGATGGCAATGCAAATCATCACAGCATTATTTGACTTTGCATGGCCAAAAGTGCCACTGAAAAAGCCCCAGCTGGGCTGTCATATAAGCCAAGTATCACTCTCACCAAAGAAACCAGACCCTATTGGCAAGATTAGTAATTGTACTTAATAGAACATGGGCAGTGCTGGTCTACTGCTGCCTTGATTGTTTAGTTTGTGTTATTGTGTAACTCTGGTGTTGTAAAGGGGTAGTTCAAATTCACAGATTCACAAACAAACTAACCAAATAGAGGCAGCAGTTCAAGAGGTAAAATTGCTGTTTTTGGCAAAGGAGTCTGGTTGAGTGAGGGAAAGGAATATTTAGCTTATATAACCATTGGAAAAGGTTGTCTGACTGCAAGGTTAAGCAGTGAAAATATTCTAAATACACTTGAACTGATGTTGACCCTGTCCACAACAGTACATACAGTACTGTAGGTAATACTGACTTTGATAAGTACCCCCTACAACCCTACTACAAATTACAATCATTTTAATATTATTAAAACCTACAAAGACACCCTTCATAGCTGATGGTTCACACCAACATACACATTTTAGTCTTTACAGAAAAAAAAGCATGTGTTGAGAGGCTAAGTAAATACAGAAGACAACACAGTGGACAGATATACTGTAATCATCATTATAGATGTTTTTTCAGGAACCCCCCCCCCCAAAAAAAAAAAAATCTTACAAGATTTCCCATTTGCTACCATGAAGTCATCAATTTCCTGGTTTAGTTTCGGTGTCATAGTTGTCCACGTCTGACCTCATCAATGCACTTGTAAACCATTTTGCATCATTTCCCAGAAAGCTTACTCCATCCTTACTCATTTTTTGGAAGATAAATGACTCCTATTTTATTCAGTCTGGATCATTTAAAGAGATGTTTATTTTTCTGCATGTCAACCACAGACCAGACCTCTCAATCTGGTCTGGCTCACAGAAAGGTTCATTTTGAATTTGGAGGCCTCTTCAGATAATTTTTTTTCCAGAGTACTCATGTCCTCCAGCTTATGAGCTGGTAAACAGTCAGACTGCTTTAGAGCCTAAAACTTCACTACAGCCACATCCTGTTTCTTTATTTAAATCTCACACTTGGAGCTGGCAGAGATTCATTGTCCATTGGACATATACTTAGTGCCATGCGTGTTCATTCTTCACTTGTTGTTTCTCCCTTTAACCAAAGTGTAAGCTAGTTTTGCACAACACAAAACCCCTTAGAATCATTTTACTTGGAGCATAGTCCTGCTGTTGTAAGTTTATAACAAACTCTAAACGTTTAGAATAAAAATGTAGAGAACTCTGGATATGTGCAAACAAGTTTTAGCAATGTTAGCAGTCAAAGGGTAGCGATGTCTGTCGGCTGCCTGTCCGACACTTTAGTCCCGATTGGAATATCTCGACAGTATTTGCCATGACTTTTGTTACAGACATTCACAGTTCCAAAAAGATTAATTGTGGTGACTCTGGGGATCCCTTGACTTTTTCTCTGGCACAACCAGCACGTTTTTTTGTTTGTTTGTTAGTTTGTTTTTGAGTTATGTTTTTTGTGAACAAATAGAAGAATCCCAGTAAGTTTCAGCTGTACTTTGAGGTAATGTTTACATAGCATGCTACAATGCTAAAGTGGTAAATGCTGCAGGAAGAGACTCTCACATTTACTTACTTCCAGTGGCTGCAACAACCACCTCTGGGTTTAGGGTTGGGGATAAGGTTGGGGTGAGGTTAAGGTGAGGGGAAATGCATAGAGATGTGTAAACAAACTTTGACACAACACCAAGAACAAAAACCTGAGCTGTCATGGCTGAATGGCTTTCCTTGCAGGCCTGTCTAGTTCGTAGCACTAGTTAACATCATACCTAGGCAAACTTTAGCCTTTAGCAGATGCTTTGAATACCTAGAAGGATATAGAAGTTGTCTCAGACCACTTCTGTAGCAGGTTTTGACCGTATCGTAATATTATTTACAGAGAACCAACTATTCTCACCATGAGCAAGCACTTGGCAACACTGGCAAGGAAAAATTCTCTTTAATAGGGAGCAACCTCAAGCAGAACCAGCCTCAGGGTGGGCAGCTATCTGACACAACCGGCACTTGTTGTCAGCTAGCTACCGATTTGTCAGGGCTACTGAGGTCTGGGTTTACTAATCCTACTCAAATGCGACCCTTGCAGAAGAACCAGAAACAAAAAAAAAAAGCTGACGATGAAAAAATGAAACAGCAGCAAAAGTTCAGGAGTGAATGGAAGCATCTGAGGGCGAAATGTACTGCTGTGCATACTACCAGTTCCTTCAAGCTGTTGAGAAGCTGGACGGTTTTTCCATTAGAAATGCTTTCAGGAAACACCACAATTCATGAGAAAAGCGGACGTGAAGTGAAGTGAAGAGAGGCTGTGTTATGTTGCGTTAAATTGCCTTTTTTGTATTGTTTGACATAGGTTTACATTTAAGCTACCAAAAATGTACTTCGGCCACAAAATTTAAGGGTTCGGTGGTCTGTGGGGGCCAGTGCTTAAAAAATATTAGTGTCTGTCCCTGTCTGGTGTGTAACACTAGTGTTGCTGTAGACTTCTGATCTTGTTCTTTACTCTTTAAGTTCTCTGCAGTACACTGACAAGCCATGTTTCTGGTACACATCCGTGCACTGTATCCGTTCATCCATCATGCAAGTCCTCATCTACAGAATGTTGCCTCTTTGCAATACATTAGGAGAAAAGACTGCCCCTATAGATCTCATCATCCTGTCCCCTGCCTGGAGTTTGTTTTGTTAAAGACTCCCAAATCCACTGCCGACATTACTGTCCCTGCGCCTTGTCTCATATGAGACCTAATCAATACAGCACTGTGTTAGATTGGAAACTTGAGGCTGTGTCTACAAGAATCTATTGATTTCTCTCCTTTCCCCCCGTTCCCTCCTTCTTTTCCGCCCAAACTCTTCCGCCCGGGCCAGGATCAAAGCCTTTATCCTTCAGCAAGGTTCGTGGTGTACAATTCCACACTTGTGTTCTGAGAGAAGGACACAGCCTGTTGGGGATTCGTGTTTTCACTGACCTTGTCTCATCTCTGTACAGTTGATTTTCAGCATAGCGTGTGTAGTAATGTGAACTATTCATAGATTCTAGGAGATGTGAGACGAGTGTATTTTCAGTTAAATATAGATGGATTGAAGTTGTTGGTGGTTTGGGAGGAGAGGCGAGGCTTAAGGAAAATTCCTCTACATTGTGGAAGAAAGATTATTCTGAATCAGTGGTAGCTGTCAGCTTGCATTGTAAAACCCACTGTATTATGCAGCAGGGACTAGCTCAGATTTAATCCAAAGGCAAGGTCAAGAGAACACCTTTATATTCCATGTCTCACAGACTGTAGAACTCTCTATTTTTACATTTCCTCTTTCCAACTAGGCCTTTTAAAATTCACACTCCCCATGCTGCTACATGTCAGCTGGCCACTTAATTCCCCACACTGTTTCAAAAATGACTGATCCAGCTGTGGGCCGTTGGCAGAATAATTCTAACAGCAGCCATATCATCAGGTTGCCAGTTCAATCGCTGGCTGGCACACCATGGGCCAAGAAAATCATTTAGTTAAAGGTGACCAGATTTGAGTCCCTCTGAGAGGCCTTTGATTGGATGTGAAGTGGAGGGGTGATTCATCATAGTTAATAAATGTGGTTGACAGCTCAAATCAGCGGGAGGGAGCATGTGCCAGGTCTGCCCCCCCACCCCCCCTGCTGCTTTATACTGCATGCAAATATGGACAATTAACTTTTCACATACACAGTTGCAGACACCCACACAGATAGAGTTATACAGGGTATACGTGCGCGCATGCAATCAGGCGCGACTCACAGACGAAGGATTGATTGCACAATTGTACAGTAACTTTGTGTCTAAGAAATAAATTCAGAAGTGGAATATTTGATTCAGTTATGCAGCATTAAGGTATAATAAAATAAAATATTTTATGCAGAGTGAAAAACATATTTGGGGTGATGTTAGAAACATGTTAACAAAGTAAACCTGAGTAGATGTTGCATGCTGGAAGTTGTAGTTGATTACCCGTTTAATCAGTGAACCTACCTTATTCCTTCACTTTCCAACAAAGTTTAGCCCAGTTTTAACAGGACAGTTAACCCCCAAATAAAAAATACATATTTTTCCTTTTACTTGTATTGCTTTTTATCCATCTAGATAGTTTTGATGTGTCTTGCAGAATTTTGGAGTCATCTGCTGTGGAGATTTCTGCCGTCTCTTGAATATAAAGAAACTAGATGGCCCTTGGTTTGTGGCACTCAAA